>UELX01002713.1:0-28617 GCA_900480035.1 Eupelmus urozonus
GGGTGTGAGTTACTTTCTGCTAATTCGTGTTTGATGTGTGTAATGTGTGGTAAAAGAAAATTAAGGGAATAACCTTTTTTGTATTTGATAAAATGATGTTTGATCTAGGGTCCAAATAAAATTTGAATTTCGATATATTTTTTAATAAAATGAAGTCAATGAGGTTGTTATTCTTACTTGACAATATTTTTTATAATTAACAACTGTATCTTGAACCAGCCGCAAGAATAATTATTTTTGTTTCTGTAATTTAATTACTCAAATTCTCTTACTAATTGGAATACGTCCTCAAAAAATCAACTAGATCCAATATTCAATAGAGCGACTTTCTAATTATAAAATAATAATTAAATTTCTTTTTCACTTTCAACAGATCAATCATTAGAATCAAGATATTACAATATCAAATCGAAGTTTTCAAAAAACCATATTTCGTAACCAGCTCCCAACATCTAAAAATCTAATTGAAAAAAAATCACAGGCAATACATCATTTCCACGCGAGATTTACGCGTCATCGGCAACCCAAGCTCTGCCCTCAGAAATTCCAAAACAAGACATAAATAAGAACCGAACCAGTCGCAAAAGCCGAAAAAATTCCGGCAAGGTGGGTGGGTCTCGCCAATAGCCCAACCAAAAAAAAAAAGGAAAAATCACGCCACCGCGAATTCCTTTTCGGCAGATAGGCCGGATTCCGGTCTTTGATAGCGGCGAAAAAGAAATTTCACCGCAGGCTAACCCCGCGCGTCATCGCACCGTCATCATCATCATTGCTTGGCCTTTCGCGCGGATAGTCTCCCGAAGCCTGTGATTATGTATTCAGACTGAACGACGTGCCAAGGCGCATACAAAGTGTATTAGAGAAAGAGAATCGATGTCGTATACACAGGAGAAATTGGTAGGGTAAAGATGTTCCGAGCGGCGAGTTGATGTCTAATTTGGTTCTAAGGCAGGAGAAAGAGGTGGGATTTGGTATTGATGTAAGAAATTTAATTGCCGAGTAGCGAGAATCGTTACAACTGTTTATTACGCTGAGTGAGATCGGTTGGAATAGTAGCAATTTCGCGCTGATGATATGTAACGAATGAAAGCCGTTAATTACTTTGGCCGAATGGGTATCTAAACTTTTGTAAAATGTTTGTTTTAAAGAGCGCTGATTCTTGCTTTTCGCGGCGTGTTGTGGCTTGTTTAGATTGGTTGCCAATAAAATTGTACAGTTATAGTTGAGATTATTTTGTGCAAAATAAGTAATACGTATTTATTTTTTAGTTTCTTTAAGGCATTCTAACGACGAGTAAAGTCAAATTTTTTTCTTTCTGTGAAGATATAAAATTAAATGCGGGTCTATTTCAAATCGTATTTGACCTAATTTTCTCGTTCGAACAAATTTATCCTTGCGAAAAAAACGTTCAAATTAACCGTGATTTCTTACGGTCATGTAAAATTAAGTATCGTAAAACTCTAATAATATACATAAAATTTTTATTGAGAGTAAGAAATCACAATCAATTTAAACTTTTTTTCGTAAGAATATAACAAACCCAAATATCTTCATCAACAATCCATATAAACAAAACTCAATTAACCAACCAATTACAAAACCTCAAACCTCATTCAGACCAAACTAGAAAACCAGGCACTTTCTTGCCTACCCAGCAACGTCAATCCCCATCACCCAAAGAAAAACATCGACGGACACCAAAAAAAAACAAATCTCTCCCGCGCCAATCCACCTTCTCTCCATACCTCCTCGAGCCATACACGCATCGATCCTTATCATCCCGCTCCATCTGAGCCACCTGAATTCTCCCGACTCTCCATTGTCTCCATCTCCGGCAAGTAGGCGTGCAAATTGAAAACGAGCCGGCGCATACCTTTCCCTCGTTTCCTGCATCATCATCTAATCGATTTCGCGCGCAAAACAATCCGCGCGGCCTTTTTCCATGTATAACGGCGCACGGGGCGTTTGATCGGCCGTTAAGAGAACGACTCGCGAGCGCGCGCCGCTGGAATCGTGTCATCGATCGATCTAGCGGTCAAGGATCCGCACTCGCTCATCGATCCGCCTGTAGTAGTGGTGTAAGCGTACGAGTTGCATACATTGAGAGGTGAACGCGGAAAATGTCCGGATGGATTTTCTCTTTTTTCTTTTATGTCGGCTTGGCTTTCGCGTTTGGAGAGGTTCGTTTGCGAGGAGAGACGGTGATTAGTCATAAGCGTTTGTAACTGGCACAGGGTGTATGGATCGAGGAATTTCTAAGCTTGGTTTAGAGTGGCTTTTGTGGTGTATATTGTTGGAGATGGTATCTTACTTGGGAAATTTTAGCGGCTGCTGCCGGGTGACATCGCCGAATGGGCTTTTATGTGACGGCTTACCTGTAACAGAGAGAAAATCGTAGTTAGAATGATTGTTTAGGAAGACGGGGAAAAGTTTATGTACTACGTTTTTTAACTAAATTTACTGAATGGTTGAAATTAATTATTAAGGATATTTTAAATAGTTAGGTATTAATAAAATTATTTGGTCGAACTGATTCTGCAGTGAAGTGAAGTGTACTCGAGTTAAAATTTGAAATTGGAGTTCAGTATTCTGAAATAATTTAAATACTTCAATATTGAACGTTTTTTAACTAAAGCACTTGTACTGCTTGTTAGAAATATATTGATTTTCACTGAATAATTGAATAAGTAAATAAAATTGTCACGCAATAAAGACTACTAAATGAAAAAAATATAATTACAGTACTATATAGTAAACGGCAAAATCTATACTACGTCGATATAAATAGCCTCACTTTACAGGTATAAGTATTAATTACTAAATTTTTCTATAAATCTAAGATTATTACTTAATAAATTATAGTTCATTTTGTCAGAAATTAGCGCAATCGCAATAATATTTTAATACCTTAATGCTATAATAAAAAAAGATCAATATTACATAATCGAAAGGACATCTATACATTTTAAACGATTTATTAAATTCCACAAAATAATACGTGTAAGCTTTATCTATAGAAAAACTCGCTTACATTAAGTTTTGAGCAAAGTCCTAACTATTTTTAATTATTAAAACATTATTATAAATCTACGTCAACTGTTATATCTACATCTTTTAAATATTTTATAACCGCAAGCACGAAGCAAGAGCTCATATAGAATGTGTTCTTGACTTTAAAGATTTAATCAGCTTAACTGTTGCATGTTAAACTAATGCGAACAAATATTTTCTCTGTAGTGTACAAACAGTACTATTTATTTCAAACCATTACACTTGAAAAGACATTGGAGATTTTGTAATTTAGAAAGTATATTTTTAATTTACAAAATACTAATTTTTGAATATCACAAAACCTTACAATAAATTAATCCAAGTTCTCCAATGAATAATACAGCTCAAAAACCACACGGCCATCATAAACAAAAACAACCGTATCCACCTCAAAAACCATAAATCACACCTAAACCATCCTCAACCCCAAAAACCCCCAACCCAAAAAAATCCTCAAAACTCATAACGTAAATCACCCACGCTCATTTAATCCGCGTGCGAGCGCGGAATTCCAGCTCCTCTTATCAAGCCAAGACCGTCAGCTGATACTGGGTCAGTGGGTCCGCGATTTTTTCGCCAAGCGCCCGCTGAAAAGGCGCGCGCGCAGGCTCTATTCCGGATTTTTGTCGGTTCGCTGCCTGGAGAGCCATTCATCGCGTGCATCCGACGCGCCGAGCTGAGCCCACTCACTCGCGAGGAGGGCAAACTTCTCCTCTTGGCGTGTGGTATGGGTATACGTATGTGTATGCCTGACCGAGCGCTCGTTGAAGTGTGGAAATTGAGCGAAACTTCGCTCAGATGGGCTGGTTTTTTTCTTGCGGGATGGATGGGTTTTTTTGGGATCGATGATGCTGGGATTGTGGATGAGAGTGTGTGTAGGTGGAGAGGTGAAAGTGTGTGTGAGATAATTGGCTTGGTTTTTTTAATAATGAGAAACGTTTTTTTGTTGGTAATTGAAGGAGTGTTGTGAATTGTAGGAAACCCTTTTTGGAATATTATTTTAAAATTAAGATTTCATCATTTTTATTTGTCCAGATTTTGTATAATTTTTGTGTGATCATAATCATATTGTAAAATATTCTGTTATAAATTTTAAAGTTACCGTTTGCTGATATTTCGATCTTCTCTATTAGTTAAATCAGTCGCATTAACATTTCTATTGATTTTTTGAAATTTCGATCCGTGTACTAATTAAGAAAGCAACAAGAATCTTGAACTCTCACGTTATCACTTAAAACGTATTTAGCATCCGAATTGCTCATTTCGGCAGATTCCAAGTCGTTGTAGCTTTCTCATAATAATTATTTAGATGAATGGGGATTTCCGCGAATTCCAATACAAATTTGTGTTTACGCGATAAAAATGTAAAAATGGATAAAAATCAAATCAATGAGTTAATTACGTAAACATATGTATCTCGAAATTAGTAATAAATTTAGTAAAAAAATGTTCCAAATATATTTTGAAAGGTCTATAATAAAGAAAGTAGACTTTTTCGATAATAATAAGTTTCAGTAAAAAAATTGTTCATTAAGTTTTTCCATAAAATATTAAAGGCCAATAATTATACAAATTAATTTACGTTACAAAATTTAAAGAGACGGTAAGAAGGTTAAGTGAAAAAATATATAATGATAAATGCAACCAATTTCGTACGTTCATTTAACTTCAAACATAAAAAAATAACATTAATTTTTTAACTTATTTACAACAATGTTATTTTATAGCTTTTGGAAAAAAAAACATAATTTTTTTTAACGACAATAAGTCGATGGATATCTATTAATTTTATTTGTTTTTGAAAGGCTAACAACGTTTTATTGTTTAAGAGCTTTAAGTGTGTGGATGAAGAATATTAAAAGAGTATCATTGAATAAAATAATACTATGAATGATAAATACTACTAAATGTACCATTGCCATTCATGGCCACGTTTAAATATAAACGATACTAAAAATTGAAATAATAAAATGCAATATTATGACGCTAAATAAATTAATATGAGTATATAGTATTGTCATACGCATCTAGTCGAATGAATTTTTGAAGATGTCCTTGTGGCAAATTCGGGGTTACAAAAGTAATTAGTATTTGTAATGGGTTTAGAATTAAAGACTATTTTTTATTCTATTCGCGTATACGTGAGTTATAAAGAATTCATAAGTAATTATGATATTATTTCAAAGAGACCCTAGAATGCTGCCAACACATGATTAAATAATCAAGTGTATAAATGATCATGATAATCGGCAAAAATTTTCCAATGCACCGTAATTGCAAAATTATTTTGATGAAAATAGAACCGCAGAAGGCAAGCTAACAAGAATCAATCAAACTACCTATTTTATTATTCATTCTTCTTCCATGAAGCATTAACAGATCTGTAGAAACTTCGTTCCTAGCATTATATATTCCATATCGATTAGGTTTCCACGTAGCTAGAAATACTCTAATACGCCATGCGCTAAAATAAACCCGAAAGCACATCGACTCCTGCTGACCGTCGTAAAAAAAATCACCATCAGCTCGAGCCTATGCATAAATATCAGAAGAAAGTCCGCAAAATACTTCTCCCAATACTTTTCCTCCAACCTACCCAAAACAATGATTCCGCTTGGGAAATCAGCAAAATCCCTGATTACCCCCCTCTCGATTCCAGACGGTTTTCGTAACGCGATCGCGCCATCCACTTATACTTCGATTTCGAGCGGCAATTTTTATTATTCGTTCCCCTCGAGAAACGCGCGCGAGCCAAATCGTCCCGTTTCCAATTAAAAGCCACTTATACAACGTTGCGTCGCGCGACCGTAAATCCACGTATACAGTCTGCGCTCAAGCGTCGTTCATCGAACCGCCGAGGCCGCTGCACTTTTCCTGCCTGACGTTCGAAGCGCGCGCAAAGTGGAAAGTCCGCGCGAGCGTGGCTGGCTTTGATGTGGTTTGGATTGATATATAGGGTTGGGGAGATGGGGGAGGTTTGGGGTGAGTGCTTCGTAGTTAAGGTTATTGTTTTTGTGGTGATTTTTAAACGCGGTTGGTTCAATCGTTATATTTGTTTATTTATTTCTGAAAATTATTGAGTTTCCGT
The DNA here is from genome assembly GCA_900480035.1 of Eupelmus urozonus. Lineage (NCBI taxonomy): Eukaryota > Metazoa > Arthropoda > Insecta > Hymenoptera > Eupelmidae > Eupelmus > Eupelmus urozonus. The sequence goes on from UELX01002713.1 coordinate 6,140, forward strand.
TTGTAATTAGAATTTTAGTTTTTATTTTTTGTGTAACATTTATACTAAATAAATAACTATAGAATAGGATCTACTTCATAAAATATTCATTGCCGAGCATTATTCCTAGAATAGCTGGACTTCTGATTGGCAGTCTCGAATTTGATTACTCTGATTTTGTTTATTGCTAAACATTTGCTAGTCCTTGTAGAAAAAACTAATGCGTAATTTATTCTTGACTGTTTATTCATTATCTGATTCGCTGAGAAGATGCCTTACATTTTTATTTTTTTATTGTCAACGTAGTTAACCTAATATTATGATCTGGTTTATATTTATATTAGACTAAATCGAAAATTGTATAAGATTCCTCATAGAACAATTGACTAAAAAAATGTCGAATTTAAGATTATCATATAATTATTAATTAATGTTATACTTAATAATCAGATCAATAACTAGCACGTTCAACCAAACACTTACAAGTAAACTTAAAATCAACCATCAAAATTCGCATAATTTCCAGCTCCATCCTTCTTCCCACGACAGATGCTCTAAAACGATACAAACCGGCAATCCCAAAACATCTTCAACATAAACAAAAGATCCAATCTCCAAACAACCAAAACCGATTCCCATCACCTGAATCACATGTAACATGTCTCATTCCCCAAGACAACATCACCATTTACCCATGTCGATTCGCAGCGATTATCAAGATCCATCCTCGAGATCGCGAGGCGCAGGCAGCGCCTTAAACGTTTGTCGCGCCGCGCGTTCGATTGGCAGAAGTAATAACAGGATATGTCGTTGGCATTACGACACGATATCTCGCCCTGAGGGCGCAAAAAGGAAAGGATCCGTCAAATGTTTCCTTTAGCGGGCAGGTTCGTTTAAGCGAGCCATTTACTTAGTTGTACACTGACGGGTTCTGCTTTTATAGGTGCCTCTATTAATGTGAGTAATGGCTACGGGAAGCTATAGGTATGTTTATCTACTGCCGTTTTCAGAGTGTATGCTTAGATCCGATGACTTTTTTCTTATTGCGAGACTAATTTTTATTGGACCTGTTTCTGATGCCTGGAGTAATTGTGTTTCTATTTGGAATTCATTTGAGTTCAGTTATTTTTATTACTGCTTCTACTAGTATTTCAAAAGCTAAGAAAAACCTGGTTATTTACATTTCAGGATTGAATTGAAACTTATGTACATTGACAATTTTGATAATGTACAAGTTCAATAAATGTCTTTTTGACGATGACTCACTGTCTCCCCGTGTACAAATCATTACCGACCCTAAAGAAAACTTACAGTTTATCAAACCCCACAAAAATCTCAAACAATCTCCCATCGCCTTAATGAATTAACCACACCATCCAGACCCTAATAACCCCTCATTTCTCACGCAATCACACAAAACTCCATCTCGAAAGCCTCACCAGCAGAGAATTAATCCAGCCGCAAGTAGCCAACATCCCATGAAAAATCGCGCCCCCCTAACTCATTCTCGTCCAGTAGGTTAGCGCTTATCCACTCCGGCTCTCCGGAGAGAAAATCACGGACGATATGTAGGTGAGAATAAGAAGCTCGTCAAGATAAAATCGTCGGACTTGGTAATTTAGACGGCGTAATAATTCAGTGACGCGGCGCTAGCCCCGAGTCTCGCTTGTACGAGTACCTCACAATATCCGACGGCTTATCTAGCCTGGGGATCTCGTGTGTGTAAGTACGCCGCGCGTCAATATATAGCAGCGCTGCGGGCGAAGCTCTTCGGCTCTGCGTGCACTTGTCGCGCGGGACGATCTGGTTTGAAAGTTTAAAGCAATTTGAATCTTGATGAGTGGATGGATGTCGGGCCTGTCGTTTTAGGGTGTAGTATATAGGGTCAGTTGGTTGCTTAAAGGGGTTTTGGGTTATTGGAAATTGAGGAGAAGATTGTTTGGGTTTTTGTTCGGGTTGATTGATGGGTACGGTTATAGTGGACGGTAGAAAGGAAATGCCGGCTTTTGAGTGGTTGATGGATTGAGAGTGGTTGAGGATGAGCGATATTTTTAATTTTTGATACATATTTTAGTATTGATTTCTATTTATTGTAAAAGGTGATTTACTAACTAACAATAAGGAAAGGTTCTTACTGTTAAACGACTGGGAATGTCTTTTGTCAACAAGAAACTACGAATGCGATAAGTAACCTTTTATATGAACTTAAAAATCTTATAATTTAGAATTTAACAATACTGCCTAGTTTCAAATAATTCAGCACTACTAACTGGCAAAAAATGAATATTATTTAAACATAACTTAAAATCATTACTTCAGATACACTTTTTTATGTTGAATGAATGGATAAATAAATTAAATCATTAATCTCTTATCAATAAACTTTTATACTTTTTATTAAGATTATACTCTGTGACATATATAAATAATATATACAATTTGAAGATTACATTTTCATAAAGTAGTAATTTTAAGTTATTTTTAAATAATATTCACTATCTTGAGTCAATAACTATGATGAGAATGATTTAAAAATTTGAAAGGAGTTAATATAGCTAAATTGCAAGTTGCATCTGGTTAGAGTAATGTAATATAATATTGCTTATGATGTTTTTAGAATCAGAAGGCTTATGAGATGAAACTAGAAACATTTTTTCTCTCTAGTTGGTACCAGTTAGTACCTAAAGAAGTTCCATTAAAATCCATAATTAAAAGACCGGAAGTTGTCCTACACTGTATATGTAATGAAAAAAATAATTATATAATTTCGTGCTATTAAATAATTAGAAATCAATAGTAATGACATATTTTAAAGGATGAAAATATTACAAATTAAAATTCAAGACATTAATTATAAATTATTTTGGAATTATTATCTTTTATTGTCACCTCATTCGAAGTAATTATTGAGAAACTAATTTTACGCGCTAACTAATCATCGAGCTACTTCCAGTAATGTTCATATCTACTACATATTCGCAGCTGCATCTCCTAACATATACCCACTTCAATCGAGCTTGAAATACCGTTACCAGTAGATTTGAGATTTGAGTGAAATTAATTCGCTCACACGCTCGATGTACCGACGGATAATATTTTTGTATCCTAGATTTCTTTTTTTTTTACTGCCTTTTCTATTTTAGTAGGCGTACATGCGCTTAAAAGGACTATTTGTCAAGTTCACGTACAAAAGAGAAAGCCGTGATTTGTAATTATGAGCGCAAGCTATTGATGGATTTTCTGACCGTCATGGGACTCTATTGTTGCATTCTAGGCTGAAGCTTCGTCAGTAGTCTGTATGCGCAATAAAATATAATGGAGAAAACGGGTACTGTCATTAACTGCCTGAAGTTTGACTTCTGCAATCGTTGTGTTCGTTTTTTGAATATGCTTTTGCGATGTTCAATTATATACTGAGAAGTATTGACATTAAACAAGTTATTTAGCGAAATCACATTTTCTGAGTGCTACTTTTACATCGAAAGCTTGTACGACTGAAATATGACATTTCATAAACGAAAAACATTTCTGTTAATTATAAGTTTATATTGCAAACATATTAACTTTACGAAATTTCCGAAGAACATTCTCACAGAATCTCTTCTCACATTGCTAATGATCGGATCGCTCCCAAGCCTGCTCGCTTCCTAATATAATTAATCGTTTCTCATAAACCGACCAACGGTACCGATTAACCACCTCGCAAAAAAATCAAATTTTTGCAAAATCTAATATTTTCAACGAACAGCATAATCCACCAGGTCTTCTTTGTATGGCATAGAACGATTACAATCGCGACTGTTCGACCTAATGAGCAGATTCAAGAGTCTGTAAATCAGGTTTTAAAAAAGCACGCGCGCCGACTGCGAGTCTGGAGAACCGGTACCGCATTTGAATGCATGAGATAACAATCGATGATATTTTACACTATAAGGTCATCACTCATATCCTCTCAAGGTAATGATTTTTCTGCTCAAACTCGAGGGTAATTATTGAATACCAGTTTAGACTACTTTCTATTATATTTGAGAACTTTATTTGCTCTAAATTATTCATTTCGATAAAAAAAGGCTTTTACTTTCTCAAGGTGAAAGTTTTTGTGCTTTCGCGTTGGCGTGTGTTATAAAAAAATTATATGATTTATCATGTGTTTACAGTGTGATAATACGTTTTTAATGTTTTTCATAGATCAAAAGGGTCCCTGAGAAAGTTGGCATATTATCTTTTTTTATATTTCAATAATTAAGTTAATCATTCAATTACTTTTTTTTCAGATCATTAATAAACATCTTTTCTTTTCGCAACATTCTTTTTCAATTTACTAAAACCCAACTTAAAAAACTATTTACGATCAAAATAAAATAAAAACTCAATTCACGCCGACAATATCCTATCTAACCCCAGCAAATTTATCATTTTCATAAATTCTCCTTCTTAATCTCTCTTATACACATTAGATCCGAAAACCTGCCGTCGCAAAAGATGACCACTTTCGGTTTCCACGAATTCAAAAGTCGAAAAAAAAGAAGAATTCGCAACGGCGTGTATAAAGAAAGGAACGCGGCACGCTACAATAATTTTGGCTTTATCCCGAAAAAAGACTGGAACTCGCTCTTTCGACCGCTCGCGTGCAGACCAAACAGGCCCCTCGTAAATTCTAGATGCAACTCGGCGCGAAGATACGCGTATCGATTTGGGCTTACTAACGCTACGTCGTGCGTAGGTTTTTTTCGAATTGTATCGTTTTTGTGGGCTCGTCTACTTTAAGACGGAATAGTAATAATTAATAATTTTCGAATTTTTGTGAAATGTAAAGTTTATATTAATTCAATACTTGAATATTTACTTATATAAATTGGTATATAGATATTATAATAGATATTATTGGTATATTCTAATTTTTTTTTTATAAAAAGAGCAATATTCTCGTAAAAAGCTTTTGCCAGTAACTATCATAAAAATCTTACTGCTCATAGAAAGATCAATTAAAATCTCACTTATCAACCGAAAAAGAAAATTCATTCAGCTTTTACTGCGAACAACAGCGCACAATCCGTCTTGTCAGAAAAGTTGCAAGTCACTTAAAAACTTTTTTGGACTATAACCAAGACATTGAACTTGAAGCGTCGTACGCCATTCGAGATGTATACCCCTCTTTTCGTCGTCCTCGCGTCAATTCGTATATATACGAATCGACCGAGGGTGGTAGTATAAACGCCAGTGGTGGTGGAAGTGGCTTTTGTAACCCTTAGCTCGCAGATGAAATCAATAATGGCTCGGGCTCCTGTGTCAGAGCGGTTGTTTTGCTCTCGCTGTTTACTCGGTTTTCGGCGTGGTTATGCATAAAAACAAGTAATTTCCGCCGATCTCATGCGATATTGGGGAAAGCTTGGACCAAGGTCGATGTCCAGTTAATTTGTTGACGTGAACGTGAAAACGTTCGTTCGGCAGTCAATACAAAGATTAAAAAATAAAGCATTAAGAGAATCTTCAAGTTCTTTTAAATAGAATTAAATAATGTTTATTCAAAAATAAATTGTTTGTTGTTTATTATATAATCTACAATTGAAATATAGTTATTTTGTACTTTACAAAACGAAATGGATTTTGATAAATAAATATATTTAACACATAAAACTCAGTTGCAAATGTACAATTATTTTTATTTTACTTTATAACAAACAGGATAATTTTACAAAAATTGTCTCTTACAAAAATAGAGCCAAACGGCTGAAACTACAAAAACGTTTATTATAATACAAAAACAAATGTTAATAAAATTGATAATCAAATAATAAAAATTATATTATACTATTTTTATACAAGTAAAAAATTATTAAAATTAAAAATATTTATCTGAAGACAATTGAAAGTAATACGCAGTCTTAACATTTCTCTATTAAATATAACATTTCTTTTACAGTTGGACTTATTACGCTATCTTATACGACAAACAGAGTAACTTTTACACATATTAGACTTTTTAAAATGTAAAACTCACTATGATAACACCGGATAAATGTGATAAAGTACATTGGAGTAACTGCATTGATATAAAATGTCAATGAAACCGTTAAACCGTGGTAGCCCTTTAAGACTATTAAGAAACCGAACAAGCTGTCACCTCCGCCTCAGGCGGGCTCGCTAATTCAATTATTGAAGTTCAAGTAAGAGGGGGTCGATGTCTGGTATTCAATTTCACTCTGACTTGTTTGTCTGACTCGCACATTATCACATCAGTAGTACTCTTCCTGTTATAAATAATAAGATTAAGTATAATTTTGTTAGATATAAATATATGATTAAAACTTGAGTAATATTTCTATTCTCATAAATTAAAAAGCATAACACAAAAATATATCTCAAAGAATTAACAACGGTAAGAAAAAAATATTTGACATCTTGTTTCTATATAGCATTAAGATAATCTGTTCATGTATATAAAATGTATAACATAATAGTACCATTATTTATGTCTTTTATGAAGATCAGTTTGAATTTCTTGAAAAGTCTTTCCTTTCGTTTCGGGTAGTAAATATAAAACGTATGTTGTTATCAATAAACATAATCCAGCGTGAATCCAGAAAACATACGCTTGTCCCAACGCCTCAACTAGTACTTGAAAACCACCTATAAATATAAATCCAAAAATGGACGACGTCATATGAGCTATACAAACAGCTATACTCTTAGTTTTCTGAGGGAATATTTCACTTAATACTATAGTAGGAACTGGTGTAAATCCAATTGTGTAAAACATCAAGAAGAAAAGTATTGTGACGATTGGTAACCACTGTATATTTTGAGCTTCAATATTAAATTTCAACAAATAAAAGTAAATTCCTAATCCTGTAAATCCTATTGATGTACCAACAGCAGATGTTAACAGAAGAAATTTTCTTCCAAGTTTGTCAACTAACTTAAAAGTTGAGAACGAAGTTATAAAATTGACGATGTTAGCATAGATAACAAATTCTTCTGGAGGAATCAAATGAGACTTGCCGCTTTTTAAAATACTTTCCATGTAGAATATCAAGTTCACTTTTCCACTTACGATCGGTAATGAGTAAAGTATAACTATAAGAAGCATTGATTTTCTAACAACTGGTGATCTAAACTCTTTCAATTTATCTTTAAGATTTAGGCAAGGATCAGCTTCTATGAAACTTTTTATTCCACATAATTCACTTTCCACATCACATCCAGGCCAATAAAAAGCGATTGATTTTCTGGCCTGTGCATAATTATTTTTCTTTGCCAAGTAATATGGAGATTCCATAAGCCACGTAAACAATATCATTGACACTAGACATTGAGCAAGATAAATCGAACTTGATATCTTCATCGGTAAATACGTTTCCGCTATCGTGCCAATGACAGTGCCAAATGGAGTTCCTCCTACTGTTATAGATATTAAAGTTCCTCGATTTCCTGCCTTTGAAATTTCACCAATGAATACGGGAAGACAGCTAATGATCATGATGAGCGTTAAGCCACTTGAAATCCGTGAGACGTAGAGCCATTCAATTGAAAGATTAGGGATAATTATGCACATCCACGAGACATTAATAAACAGTAGTGTCAAAAGGACTGTTTTCTTACTTCCGATGTAACTGATCAGAGTGGATCCTAGAATACCACCTATTAATCCTGCAAGAGATCCATAAGATATCATCATAGATGCTTCTCTCGGTGTTATTGGTATGGGAGAGTCTTTTGAAGTAAGGTAACTTATATTTGGTGAAGACCAACCGATAGTTATCCCTATTTGCATCATCAACAAAAAGGCTAAAAAATGATATTCAATAATCATTCTAAAGAATAGTATGAACCAATAATAAAATTTATAATTGTAATTTATTTGAAACTTTATGTATGTCAAACTTAAAAAATATACCTCCAAATGCTGCAGCCCATTGTGTAAATGATGTCGCGTTCAATGACTTCTCTTCTTTAGAATTCATCGTGTTACTATTAACTGAGTACTTTCAGCTAACAAGTCTTGCATTAGAAATAGCATTGATATATATATATATAATATTCAAGAATAGATAAGAAATTTATACGTTATCTTGTATTTTTACAACTTTTTGATAAATGCCGTGACTATGTGATTTTGTTATAGCAAAATTTCATTACGTAGTAAAACATTGAAGTCATTTTAGATAACATTGAAATATGACATTTTCCTTACGAATGTTTTAATGATTTATAAATACTTATATTTAACAATCTATTGGAAAAACTGATCTCTCCATAAATACCATTTATAAGTATCATCATAATCAATAACTGTTTGCGTAAAATAAAAATAAACTTAAAGTAACAATTTTTAGATTTTCTTCAATCAAAAAATTTTAAGTAATACTATCTAAAGAACAAAAATTTACAAATATTTTAATCTAAATTATCTTGAAAAATGCTTACGTAAACATTTGTTTATTACAGATTCAAACAGCGAACACCCATTGTAATTCAGAGATTCGTGAAATCCAAATCTCAACTACCCTGAAACTTGAATCTGGACGACAGCAAGCCACGCCATGGCAATTCGCAGCCATTCAGATTCCTTGCATCTCCGGACAACTACGATTCGTGACACTCGGCGGGTCGGTACAATAACTCACGCGAGTTCAACCACGAAACGCCGAGACATCGAGAAGAGTAAGATTCGGGGTTAGCAGCGCATTTGAATTTCCCACGCTGCTTCGGGAAATTTCAGAGGATTTTTCAAGAAGCGATCCTGCCGGCGGCGTGCTGCCAGAATTTTTCAGTCGACCTGCACCATCGTGAACGTTATCGATTTCTAATTAGGCGGCATGCAGGATTGGCTCTCGTTGCTGGTTGGGTAATCAAGGCTTTTTTTTCGGGTGTCGAGAAAATTAATCGGATTTCGATTTTATCGAAGAAAATTAATCAGAATTAAAGTATATTGTAATTAACGTTGATTACTTTTGAGTTTTTTCGTGGTAATTTTATGTGTTACAAATAATTACAAAATTGAGCGAAAAATTGATTTGTACTATCACTAGTATGTACTATAGCTTGACTTTCTTTCATTAACATATTTAATAACATTGTTAATTTCGAAAATTACTAATAATCATTTTTATTTTATAATTACATTTATAAGCTAAGTTAAATCTAACTAAAATGAATTTAAAAATCTAATACAGTGCTGACCACTTCATTAAAATTAATTAAAATTTATTAAAATCTAGCACATTCAAAGTATATAAATCATAATAACGATGCCTGTTGTTGGCCAAGTTAATCACAAAACTGTAAAGAATTTTAATTAAAAAAAAAAATAAATAAAATAGTCAGAAGCAAAATACAAGTATAATCTTTCCTCCTACATGAAAATTCAAGTGACAGAAAAAAACTTCTTTTTATAAAATTGTACCTCATTAGTTTTGATCATCCTCCAAGGACTGTCGCACGTTCCCCTTTAGAGCATCGTATTTTTTCCAGAGACATGCATACAACGCGTAATACGTAATGCGACAAAAGAAAGAAAGAAAAGAAGGAAGAGTGAAACATATACTGTCTGGGTCCCCCTTATGCCTCGAGGAGATCGAATTCGCGAAAAAAGCGTGGGTGCAGTCCTGATGCGAGGGAGTGTCCCTTGCTTGGTAACCAAAAAGGTATACGCTTTCGACTTTTCGACTACAAAGGAATTCACAGGTTTTGTTTTCTACTGATGTTACAACATAATAAATCTTTTTGATAGTTACTTTATTTTATGAAAAATTATGCAGAATTTGTAAAGCTATTCTGATGTGACAATATGTAAAATGTGAAAGTTTTTTTTTTAAATTCTATTTTAAATTTGACTTTGCTATATTTAATGTAACCTAAAACCTGCCTTTATACCGACAAAATTTTTTATAAGGGAAATATCGTTGTTATGAGTTGAAGTTTTTCTTTACTTTTGTTGTAGTTTTTGAATATTTTTATGATTTCGAAACTAAAAATACGTGAACAACTGGATTTTAACAAGATGCATTTAAGATTGCCTTAATTAGTTTTAATGATAAGGATTTAAAAAAAATTTATAATAATAATTTTTACTAATTTACTCAACAATATTTACAAAATTATATTTTATCGATGTTTTTTACTATTAATGAAAATGTCTGAACTATCAACAACATTTGATTCATATTTTTTTTAAAATAAAGAATATTTCAGCTATTTCTAATAAATGCAGATAACTCCTTTTTATTACTTATCCGAGTAGAAGGACGTTGCATTGCCAAACACACAACTTCAATCTCTGTAAGTACTGAATGTAACAATTCACTAATCTTAACTATAATTTACCAATTGATTTCGTTGATATCGACTTAAGCCATATTTTACGACATCGTCTTAAGTAATAACTTTATTTATATTCTAAGTATATTATTGGCATTGACCTATAAACAATCTATAATACTTTTATTACAAAGAACGTTTGTTTATGATGGGTGGATACTTGAAAATACGGGTTGGATTTGATCAAGTATTTTGTCAGATTTTAAGCTGTTCTTGGACTCATTAAAAGAACTTCAAAATGCAAAAATGTACGAAAATTTACTTAATTCGTAAAATAAAGATTAATTATTTTGTATCCTTAATAATTAGTCTTATGTTTAATAACCTTAAAAATTTTAATACACAATATAATTTTATATATTATACATAAAAACCTACACGCGAAACAAACATGGAATGCAACTAAATGTTCAAATAAACTTATAAAATATTTCTTTAATTTCAGCAAGACAAAATATCATGTTACGACTCTTTCCATGTACAGGATTTGAGTAAAAGTTTTGATTATTTATTATAATAATTCTTATTCTCTATCATATAACAAGATATCCATTAATTGTTAACTTTAATTCTTATACATGAAAGTAAATAACTTAAAGCTAACTGAAAAAATGGTGATTAATGTCTAATTAATCATTCAGATTAAATAACAAGAGTAATAGATATCAATCTACGAATTTAACTGCTTGTAATGCAAGAAAAATCATTCATTTATTTTACGAGAGACGTCTTCTCGAATTCGCTGTTAACCGTATTACTTTCTCAAAGTGATATAAGACAGGCACTTCATAAGTTTTATAACCCAAGTCATCCTTAAATCTGTCAAAGATTATCGTAAGCCCAGAGGAAAAGTCCACGTAAAACCATCTGCAACTAATAACTCGAATTTTTCAGCCAGATTCCAAATCCATTGCCACGTAATAGCGCAAATAGCTGATAAAAATTAAAACTTTCCCCGCGGGAATCAGGAATTAGGAAATCCGTTCGCGGCGGTAAAAGAGGAATAGCAGCTAGAGTCGTCTCGTCAAACCATTTGCATCTTGTTAGAAATTCATAGCTCAATCCCAATTGACTTTATTTGATGTTCTTGTAATGGGCGATTCTTTTAACCGCAGAAGCTATTAAATTGATATTTTGAAATAAGGGAGATCTAAGTCTTGGATTTGTTATTTATACCATTTAGGTTAGATAATACTTCACATTGTATGTGGAACAAGTAAGGTATCAAAAAATATATTTTTTGTCTTCAAATAAAGTATAAGGTCATTTGTTGGTTTACGCTCCAATAAATATTCACCCAAAATGAAACTTTTCTGCCTAATATTATACTCGATACACAGTAGTTTCGTACATAATCGTAAAGCTTGCGAATAGCTGGCATTATATCACTTTAATGCTTTGGGTTAACAGTTTCCAAAGTACTATGAAATAGTAGTTTTCGTAATTTATATCAATGAGAAAACAGAGAAGTTGCTGTACTCTAGTACCTTGTAAAATTTCTACAGTGCAACTAAAATACAGCTTACTCGAGATGTAATTGATAAAAATTACTTTTATATACTAATGTGAATAAACTGACTATAATTTTTAAATTGTATGCATCTTGATAAATATCTCTTAAAATTTTCATTTAACTGCCTATTCTAAACAGTTAAAAAAAGTAAAAGTTTACAATACAGTAAAAATCTTATCTTTTCTTCAAACTTCTACATCAACATCGAACCACCAACTATCTTTCGCCTCCAAATCAACCTCCCAGCCACTTTCATGAACAAAACACAACACAACCCCCACGAGCCATCCCAAATAATAAAATACACCGCGCACAAAACCATCCACTCCGTCTGTCCGCATCATCTCCATTAATCACCCGAATTAGCCAGGCCAGCGACAGCTCGAGGAAGCGAAAACCTCCCGCGAGCGGTAGTTTCAGCGGCAGCTGCGTAATTAATTCCCGCGAGCGCATCTTCCGACTTTCCTTCGGCGAGCCGGCTTTTACGTAAAGCGACACCTCTCCCGCTTAATCTCGCCCGCCTAGTGCGTAATCCTCGCGTTTTACGAGTGGAAAATCTGTAGCCAGCTTCCCGAACCGGCCGGTTACTTCCACTTTGAAAACCGCAGAAAGCTCGGATGTCACGAGAAAGAGAGAGATAGTCTCGTTGCGTGTTGCGTTCTTGTAAGAGGACGGGAGAGAGGAGGTTTGATACGCGAGGCACTTTCGATTTCTCGCCGCGGTTGGAGTAGGTTCGATGACTCGTTTTGTGTCTACAATGTTTTTTTTACGGTGGATTCCGATGATTGCTTTTGTCGGCTTTTTGCGCTTTAGGCTGGGTTGGGTAAGGTAATTATGACGTTGATCAAACGTTGGAGGTGGGGTTGGCGTTTTTGCTGTTGCTGCAGTGGTTCTGGGTTGGATAAGTTAGGATCTTTGAATGGGTAGTGATAAATTTAATGATTACCGTTTTTGGTAAGTGAAGTAGGGAAGCAGGAAATCTAGGTTAGGTAATTAGACTTGTGAAGATAAAAATTTTTGTGTGTGTATTCATTTGATTTTTAAAACGATATTAAATCGATTATTACAAGAACGATGTTCTTAATAAAAATTTACGCCAAAGTTACAGGAAATATTAACATAAAAACAAAAGTTTTCTTCATTCGAAAGTGATTATGATACATTATGACTTTTACGTTATTAGAAACTAATAGCAATGAAATAAAAAAATAATTAATAATTTATAAAATACTTTTACACTCGTGATGCTTATCAGTGAGTGTAAAAGTACACTTTTATAACGTGAAGCTTGAATTAATCAGCTAATTAATGAAGTTATATAAATTATTTTTTAAATTATACATTTATATTTTTTATTTTTTATTTGAAGTTTAATATTTTGCTAGTACAAAACTTCAAAATATTTAAAAAAAATATGGGACTTATTAAACTAGTAAAAGAGGATTACTTGAACAAATGTAGAACATTATACTGTGTTTAAGAAAAACTTAATAGCACGTAATCAATTAAACTTGATTAGCATCATATTCGTATTGTAATTTCCTAGTAATATTTTAATTAATAAGAAAATTTAATTAATATTTAAGCTTAATGAAATTGCTTCACTTCCCTTTTCCTGTTAGTAAACATTCTATTTGTTTTACTTTAAAAAGAAACTTATTGAAATCGCATTTTAATTACCAAAGAATTTTCCTACCCTTCTAAATTGACGCAATTTTTCATCTTAAGTACTCTTAAAATGAAATTGCTTCAATTTTTGTTTTACTTTCTCCGATAACGGTGGCGAAATATTCTTCCTCACTTCCTTTCAACTTTTTCGCCGCGCTAATAAAAGCTTATTGCATCGTATTTTTCCGTTGCGTGCAAAGTCCAGTGCCTTGATTCTTTTTCGCCAGCATTTATAACGATTAATTTCTTGATTATGATGGCTGAATAAAATGACTTGACATTTTCGAATTATTTTTTATCAGATTGATAAGTTTTATTTTCTTAAATCGAAAAAATGTATTTTGATTCTTGCATAAAGAGGGATTTTTTAAAAATGTTGTTTTAAACGTACAGGTGAAAAGCTTTTACTTTCTTTTCGTGTTATGCGACACTTATTAAATTTTATTGACCCCATGCATAACTGATCCAAATTTTTATTATACTTTCACCAATAAGCGCACCAAAATATTTTCTTTTCTTTGTCCCAGCTTTTATAGGCACGCGATATCAGAATTTTGTTATATAATAATTTTCACCAACATGAAAAGAAAGTACATTGAACTTTTATTATAGCGCATTTTAATGTTTTGTTACATCGTACTCGTGGAATATTACAAAAACGTCTTCAAACCTTTAATAAACACATATATTCTAAAAATAATCTCAAACCTTCCAGAATCTTACAATTCCACGAAATTTATAAACTTTAACAAAGCCAAACAATAAGGACAAATTTAATAACAAATAAAAATTTCCGTTCACAGATCCCATGATCCTTTTCTCGAAATCAAGGGTGCGGTCGCCAAGCAGTCTCGGGATTCCCCATGCAATCGTCGCCGAGGCAGCTTTCGAGGCCAGGTAGCCACATTTGGAAAGCACGTGATCGCTGCAAAGTTTGCCGCGCGCCCAGCAGAGGAGACCAGACGTGACATTCTACTTTGCTCGCCGACGACGTGGAAATATGCGTGTGTTATCTTTGCTACTGCGCGCGCGCGCGCGCATGTTTTTGTGAAAGTTATATATGTGGTGTGGTATTTTCGTGGTTTTGCATAATAAATATTAAAAGTTATGCTGTCAGTTAGCTTTTGCGGTCGCTGACACTGGAATATGAATAAAAAGCGACCAGTTCTTAATGGATTTTAATGTGGATTAAATATATTTAACGACCGGTAAAACCTCAAATAAACTATCTAATTTCTATGTTAATTTTAATAAACATAAGCACTTAAATCCCGTCAAAGTTTCAAGCCACATTTACTTTAATGATCTTCATATTAAACGCCCATGAAAAAAAAATAAAATTTTCAAATCCACAAAAATCTTCTTACACACCAGTAAATCTATTTAAACCGACACTCTCCCGTGCCGCTAAATCACACTCAGCCCTCCTGACTTGCAAAAACGCAGCCGCTCGTGCACGCACATAGCCTCTCCGCATTAACCCCGCGCCGCTTCCATGTATCCATATCCTTGACCGTCAATCCCCCCCCCCCCCTCCGCGCACCCCTCGGATGCTAATGAACCACCTCTGCAGTGTGCGTGACGGATACCACGTCACAAACACACTCCGATATATATACAGCTTTACACGAGGGGTCGGGCTGCAGCCGACGCTATCGGTCAGCTGATCGCACGCGAGCGGCGCTCGGTCGATACGTAAGGAGCGCGAGAGGAAAAAAAATTTGTGCCCTTTTTTTTAATCTTTCGCTCTCGTCTCCCCGTTTTAAACTGCACCTCAGGGTCATCGCGTTTAGCTGCGCCGATGACGCGGCGCCGTGCTAATACCTTCGCGGAAGGATCGAACAAAACGCGGGTTTGTATCGCTCTAATCTCCCGTGTAGCGAGTTCTTAAAGAGCGCACTTGCACGAGGCTTTTTCGTTTGAGATGATAGCTTTTTTGTTGAGCTGTTTTAGTTTTAGCTCGAGTGGCTTTATTAGATTTAGAGTAGTTTTTTCTGTGAGAAAAGTCGACTCTAGGTACTTTTGAGGCTCTATAAGCTCTTACGTATGTAGTTTAAAATAGTTACAGTTATTATTTTTTCACCTTAAGTGACCGCGCGACAGTACATGCATTTGTTGATTGTTACAAATTCTCGGTCTGCACTTTAAGAAAAAGAGGGACCTTGGCATAAATTCACCCATAAACTTCTGTGACAATTTACTTTCCTGTAATTTATTTAACGGTGACTGATAACAAAAGTGTGTTAATGCAAATGCGGAAAATTAAAAATGCGCATTCGTTTGGCTTCCTAAGTAATGATTAATATATACGGGGGCCCGAGTCAAACGCCGTGGAGTAAAAAGTGCAGTAAACGTGATCGTAAATCTAAAAATACGCAAAGTATACAATTTCTCGGCTCGGCTCTCCGCGGAGTCACATAAATACAGCGGAGACATTTGCCATAAAGTTGTTCTTTTTTCTATTCTAATAGAATTTGAATATGCAAGAAAATAACAAATCATATTTAAGGATAACAGTTTTCTTAACTGTAAAACGATGTTATCGCCTGCGAAGCTGAGTACATAATGCAGTCATCTCGCGTGCGTCAGTAAGAAGGTAAGTAGTGATAAGATAATGCTTGTAGTATTAAGATTGATACTTATCAGTGTAAATAAAGTGAGCACCTTTGATGTTATTGTTTGTTTTACGGCGTTATTTTTTTTTTAGTTTATTTATTTAGTTCTGCTTCTTTAATGTACAGCGTATCTATAGACTATTTTAAAGTTATACAAGATAGTCTTTTTTATATTTTAGTATTATTTATAACATCTACTAAAAGCAAAATCGATTAAAAAATTTAATATTTAATTTTTTTAAAGTTACTAAAAATTTAAAAATAACTCCAGATAGGTATATTTTCGAAATAAAAAATTTGAAACTTTAATAGTTCAGATTTATACCCTTATAAAAAATTAATGTGCATTTTATTGTCTAACGTTTACAGAAAGCAAAATAAATTAAAAAAGTTAATATTTTACCTTTTTTGAATGTTACTATAAATTTAAAAATAACTCCAGATAGGTATATTTTCGAAATAAAAAACTTTATTATTCAAATTTATTCCCTTATAAAAAGTTTCATGTGAATTTTATTGCATACTTTTTATTCATTATTTGATTGGTTGAGAAGATACGCTATTTTATTTTCTTTTTTTTATTTTTCACTACCAATTTCAACCCTAACCTCCGGTCGCCTAGCTACTGTATGATCCAGTCATGATTAAAAAATATAATAATAATTGTATTGTATTAAATATATTTCAAATTCAATTCGCGCTAAAGTAATACTAGCCACTAGTAAAACTTCATTCTAACCATTGCAGAAACCCCTTCACAGAACTACCTCAACAAAACTCGTCTACCAACCTTACAGCACTCGAAGCATCTCCAGCACATCAACCCGCATCAGCAAGCCTCACCCTTGAACACACAGCTCCCGCAAACAGCAACAATCTCCTCACAAAAAAACCTTCACCTCACCTTATACACACTAACACCCAGCCCCACAAGCACACGCGCTCGTCGCGTCTATATCACGTGGTCACGTCGCGCGTCTGCTACGCACCTAAGCCACTCTCACAACGCGCGCTCGAAAAGAAACCGGCCGCTCGCTCGCGAGGGTAAGTCGACGGCACCCCATGGGGGACTAAGGGGCAGCGCTCGCCGCCGGCTGCCGTGGACCAAACATCTGTCCTCAACCCTCCCCACCACTACGGCGGCGGCGACGCGCCCTCGTCAGCTCGCAAGCGCGCGCGCGCATGTGTGCATATAGCGCGCAAGCTGAACGACACACGCCGACGCGCGCCGTCCTTCGCTCTTGTTTCGAGGCGCGTGCGCCGACTGTGTGTGTTTACGTATGTGTGTGGATGTAGAGAGAGAGAAACTGGAGAAGGAAAAAAAATGAGACGAGGAGTCGCGCTCTTTGCGACGTGATTTTTTAGAGTGCCGGGAGGAGGCGCGCGGGGGTTTAATTTTAGGGCTGGGATGGATTTTTGAGGAGGGGGCTTTTGTCTCTGAGGAGGCTGGTGAATTATGCCGGGCTTGCATTGTTCGGATTGGATTTGAGAGGTGATGCGTTGGGTTATTTTTGGTTTGTGTGTACTTTTTTTCGTACGTTTTCTAATGAAGTTTGCTTTTCAGGAGGATTTCGAGTTTTGAACATTGGATTTTCGGATAAAGTATTGAAATAAGCTTACGTATTTTGTTAATGATTATCGAAGTTGGCATTTCAGCGACATACCTGCAACATAAAAATAACGCCTTTAATTAGTTGTATTTATTCTACTGTTTAAAAATAAATAAATTAATAACTGAAGACAAAGTATAAAAAACTTAAAATATATATATTTAGATAGTCTGCACCGATGTTACATTATTTATTTAACGTTGTATATTTTTATCGATACCAAAACATTTATATGAAAAATAGAATTTCTTTATAACTATTAAAGCTAAACCAAAAATAATTTTTTTAATGACGCTCTCATGCATTGAATTAAACTCACGTCTCTACAGTTCGAATTCTTTGAATTTCCACCCTTATTTAGCTAAATTTATGAGTTTTTAGAAAATTCTATTTGGAGTGATCATTAACGCTTGTAACAAGTTCATTATAAATAATTAAAAGATAATTCAAAATTCAGAAAAATAATTATTGAAATCACAAACATACTTTAAAAAAAATAGAATTTTATTAACATAAACATAATCAATTTAACGTTAAAATTTATTTAACCCAACAAATATTTTTACTCTTTAGCTTGGCTTCAACTGCAATGAGGCTTATGCCGTTCAGAAATGAGCACTGCAAAAAGGTACACAAAAGTACAAAGTCATTAGTCTGCGCATAGCAACTTCGTTATGATCGGAAATAAAACTAGTGACCTGAACTCCCAGTAGTCCGAAGTTATGACTAAGAGTCGAAGTCTTTCAAGCGTATAAAAATAATAAAAATATAACGAAGTTTGTGCAATAATTTTTATGTTTTTTAGAACAAATATTATAACATAATAATAAAATCCCTATAATTCCAAAAACGTATATACTATTTCATCATAACAGCCATATTTTGCGTAAAACGTTACGGCATCACTACATAAAATTACCAACACCTTAATAACCACATCTAAAAACATTTCTACGTCTGCCGATGAATCGACAAATTTTTTGACAAACCACTTCATCTCCCACATCTGACGCTCCCACCACACCCAGCAAAGCGAGCCTCCACACACCACTGAGATCCCGATCGCGCCAGACCCATTAATCAAAGCGCAACTAAAAATTCGAAAAACCTACCGTATCAAGATCCTAAAAATACTCCCTAACGAAAAGAGAAAAAAAAAGAAACGCAGAAATTCAAACATCGTCGCAGTCACGCTTCTCCCTTCCTTCTCTCCTTCTCATTCTTCCTCCCACTTCATGTCAAAGTTCGAGCTGTATAGGGGGGAGAGCTGCGACGAGGACGGATCGCTGGATAATTTAAGAGTCTCGAGGAGAAAGAAAGCTAGCCGTTCATAGAGAGGACTCTGGGTAAGCGTTGAACGGGCTTCTTTATTTTGCTGGGAGAGTTGATTAAGGTCGACGTTGGAGAGGGTCTGTTGTGCACGGATTTTTCACGGGGGGCGATCGATAGGATTTTTCTTGGGTGGTTTTTGTGTAGGTTGGACTTTTGTTTTGGAAATTCGTGGTTTGTTATTTATTGTTTGATTTTTATGGATGGACGTTTATTGTTGGCGTTTAGTTTTGATATTTGAGAATTGACTGATTTTTTTGACCTTTATAATCGTGAGAAACCTTGAGACAAATTTTGTGGCAGAAAAGTTGATCTAATACGAGTGTAATTTAGTTAAGGTTTTTTCTCAAATTTTCATCAAGCTTTTCTAATTGACTAATTCTAGAATTTTTCCTGCAAACGAAACATTTATGTCACTCTTAAAGTTTAAAATACATTTAAAATTTAAAAGAAAAAATGCGTCTGAAAATTTAATTAGGTCTTATCTTCGAAATTTCGATAAACCCTAAAAAGACTCAAATTTGAGCTTATTCAACAGGCTAAACATTATTAATAAGAATGCAACTTCCACCCCACAAGTTCACGCATCTGGACTTCAATAACCTGATTTTCCACTCTTTCAAATTTAAATAGCGAGCACCCAATAACCCAAGAACTCTCCAAAAGATGTCCCAAAACCAACCAACCACAAACACTCACCCAAAGAAGCTCCAACTCTCCCGAGCTCACAAACACGACGCAAACAAATTAACCAACGCCTGCCTCCACACACTACCGGAAGTGTCGCGACAATTTAGCGCTTCCCATTAATAATGTACTAACCCGGACGTCAAGGCTCCTCTCTTACACGCACACATACATCCAGCCGCGTGCACGAGCCAGCCCCGCGCACGCAATTAGAATTGTTTCACGGCTTATTAAGGACACGCGCTGTTGTTTGCGCGGACACACGCGCGGAAATCGTAAAGTTCAGTGCCGGTTTCGAAATCGGCGCGGCACTTTCCTCCTCGGAAGCACACTCGCTTTCGTCGAAGACAAGATGAGCTGGCTTTTCCATTACCGGCGCGTGCGGGTATTGTTTTTAGAGCGAGTGTGCTTCTTGGAGATGGTGAAACGCGTGTAATTGGGATTCGGTTTGGGAGAGGATTTGTGGTGGGGGTTTGTGAATGTGAGGGAGGGTTTAGGAGAGGCAGGAATGATGGGTTTAAATCCGGATGCGGTTTGGTTTTTATTTTTGGAGGGAGGAGTGGGTTTAAGGAGGTGAGGGAGGAAATGTTTGTTTGGCTTGAAGACAAATATTGATTTAGGATCTGTACTGTATTTTTTGGTTCAGTTGGTAGGTTAATATGGTGTGAGTTATACTTTTTAAATGTTACATCGGTTGGATGTAAGATTGAAAAGGAATGATAATTTGGTTTTAAGTTGTGTTTTTGTTTGGGAAATTCTAGGAAAATTCTGGAACAAAAAATAATGTTCGTATAAGGTTGTAGTACAAGAAAATATTGAACGTTCGTTTCTAAAGAAACGAGCTGTACAAGTGCCAGAATGAAAATGGAAGAGGAAAATTCTGCCCTACTAAGATGACGATAAACATAGCATCTACGGACTCACATAACAAACTGAAATTTTTAAAAATAGAAGTGTTATTTTCTATTTTTTGGAAACTTTGAACAATACTTTTTACTTTAAAACTACTTGTTGATTAAAAAATAAATACAAATTTTTGAATATGAAATCCCTTATTATAAAATCGCCAAATTTTTATAATCCATCATTTATTTATTACGAAAAGCTTTAAAAAACAGAAAAATCGTGGTCAAATAACAATAATTACGATCGTAATTATGATATTAAGCACATTTAATATCAAAATTATTCACTCCTCTCTTCAGTATAATATAGATACACATACCGTCCAATTAACCTTATCTACTCCTACTGGATGCTAGCTACCAACAGAACGTAAAGTACATTCAACTGAGAGCTCGCTGAGCTCACAAAGCATAATCCTCCTATAATAAATTAATAACGCCCTAGGCATTATTTATCAAGAAGTACACACCGCGTCGTGCCAAATCAGCCTCGCTATTTCATTGCCCAGCGCAAATATAACTACGCACTGTAACCTGATAGTAGGTTCTGTGATTTTCTTTTGAGTTGTAATAATATTTTGCGACTTTTGAAAAGTTTCTCTGACAAACTATATTACTTCCTCTTAAAGGAAAATTATCACAACAAAAACAGTTTTCGTAAAAATAAAATAAGTTTTCTTATATTTTTTATGTTTTGTGAAGTATTGTCAGTCTAAATATATTGTATTTAGGAAATGTGTGTATGCATGTGTGTTTGTATCTCTGCGAGTGCGTATGTGTGTGTTTGTGTTTCTGTGTATGTGCACGTGTATGAGTGTGTGTGCGCGTGTGCACGTATGTGCATGCGTGTGCATTTGTATGAGTGCCTGTGTGATTTCAGGCATCTGATATTAGATAGATTTAGTTCATATACAGATACTGAGTGATATTGTTTATTATGAATACACTTAACCATATACATAATTGTTTCTTCAGCATTTACTAAAGAAAATATGTCAAGGGTTGAAAGATAGGATCATATTTGTCGTACGGCTAACATTTCCGCTTTTTTAAATGGATGAATATTTGAAACTATTTGATGGAGTTTTTCAAAATTTACGATAATTTTATATACACATTAGCAAAAAAAAAATTACATAATATTTTTTCTTTAAGTCAAGGCTTTTAGATATGCAGCATAAATTTATATTTTGAACTCGAACAGCTTTTTGTTTTTAACTTCTCGACATTATCTTTAACGGATTGATTTGTAGAAGGGCCTTTAGTGGAAAACTTATTTAGTTGAAATTTCAAACTCTGTATAGTAGTCATCAGTGACAGCAGTAAATTATTACTACAATTAATTGTATATTGCGCTAAAATTACTTTCTCATCTGTTTTATTTACTTTCGATATACAGTAGGAAAAACTATGTTAACCAATCGATATTTTTTTATTTATTTGTTTTTCTTCTTTATCCGATCTTTTTGATTATTCAGAGTAACAAGGAAAGGCCAGAATGGGCGGGAAAACAATTTTGATAAAAGCTTTAGTGGTCGATTTTTGGATAAATGGGTTACTTTATTCTTTTTGAGATATAAGCTATCTTGAAAAATATCTTCTTTATCGGTCTTAACATTCTTAATATTTGTGTTTTAGAAATTAAAAAAAACAATCATTAAACTAAACAAAAAAAAACCCTAATTGCTTTAGCTGCTCAATTTTTTCTTATACTTATTGTTATTGTTCAGAGCTAAAATGCCCCCTACTAATTAATTTCTGGCACTGCTGCCGAGTCAAACACCTCCACTTTCATCATCCACCTCCCAGTGACTGATTCTACAGTAATAAACTCACCAGGAGAGTGTATGAC
>UELX01002714.1:0-10258 GCA_900480035.1 Eupelmus urozonus
AATTTTTATACTTATTTTAATACAATTAAAATGAAGAAATGCGAAATCATTCATTCACTGGATGGTTGACCCTAAATCGAGCAGTATTTTATTCCGAATATCAAGAAAAAGACCCCCCTTTTTGCCGCGGTGTACTAAAAAATCGTATGTTGCACTCGTGAAGTAAAATAGGTTATGTGCCGTGCGTGCATGCTGCCCTCGCTTAGATCGGGCGCAACTCACACTCGGGAAGCTCATAACCTACTTTATTCTCTCGGTGCATAATATACTATATTTAAAAAATTTATTTTATGATATAGTATGCGTACAGTTGCACTTTATGAATTTTGCAAATTTTTAAAGTGCAATGTTTCACACACAAACATCAGAATAGCAGTTTTCGATCAAAGTGCGAAAAAGTTAATTCTCGTACAAAGACGAGTTTCCCGACATAACAGAGAAACAATTTTTGATACTCCGTGCGCAAACCTCGATTTTACGAAAACTTAAACAAAGATGCTTGCTTCGCTTGGGTGCTAACGTCCCTGCAAAGCTAAAATTAATGTCTCGCACTTATATCAAAATGTACTATTATGTTCATAATATAATAATAAAAAATATATAATCAATAAGAAAGTATTTTACTAATTTATTTCATTTCTCAACTTTCTATATAGCTTAAATTCATATTTGCATATCGATCTTAAATGTGGGGCAAAAATTTTGTATAATACGTAATATTAATAATATTACTAGACTTTTTATGTAGTAAAGAATTAATTATTAAAAGTATAAAATAACGATGATTTTAAAAAATAATTCACACTTGCCTAATTTGTACCTGTAAAAAAGTTTTTTGAAAGAGATGATTTAATCCTATTATAATATTTGAAGTAATCGGTTATTATATTAACCTCAGAAGTTTTTTATCAATTGTAATAAGAAATAATACTGAATTTCCGGAACTGGAATAATCGAAAACAGAAATAATTTGTTTTTTAATCGTTTTTAATGTCTGATTTTTAGCGGGGTAGTCGACGGCTATTGCACCAGCTGATTTCAAACAGGTGTCTCTTTATGAGTTGTCTGTAGTTATTTATAGACTGGTTTCTTTTTTGCAGTGACCACTTGTCGTATAGGGACTTACGTGTAAGGCGAAATAGGAAATTGATCATTCTCAAAAAATGTTCTTTTAAGCTAATGATTGCTTTCTGCATATGCAGGTTCCTAATTGAAAACTTAGTTGGCTAAACAAAAGAGTTAGTTATGCAGCTAAAAGAGGTGTAAAACTTATTTTTTAAAATAGTGTTTGAAGAACGAAGATGTTAAATATTTCTATTGAGTCAGCAGTCGAAAGCGTTTTTTTTTTATCATGTCTTAGTATAATCTTTTACTTATCCGAAAAAATTACCGCTTCCCCTGCATTCGAGCCGGTTTTTGAACAGGTGCAAAAGATAAATGTGTTGTATCCTGTATTTCTTGTGTGTGGGTATACACTCAGTCAATATCATATCAATAACAAAAAGCAAAAAAGCGTTAGACATGTGCTATTTTACATCTTCGTCGATTGGTGATATTTACAGCTAAAAAAATTATTACTAGCGAATAACATTGTTTTAACATATTGAAAACTCAAGCTAATGACAATTTATGGGAGAAAAAATGTGTGTGTGAGTGTGTGTGTGTATGTGTGTGTGAGAGAGAGAGAGTTATTTCAAAACATGAATTAAAAAAATGTTCTAAAATATCCTATTATCTCTTAGATACGCCGTTTGAGGAAAAAGTAAATAAAGTTGGCGCCACCACACACATTCTTTCATTTTTCTTTTTTTTCAAACAAGATCTTCGTGGACTTCTTTTAGAGACACATTAAAAATATATTCTTATCCTATTTTGTCTTATTACCAACGTTAGTTCTGATGTTTGCATCATAAACTAGTTTAGTATCCAAAAATAAAATATCATTTTTTTTTATATTTTTTTAATATTCGAATCAAATTAATTAAAACATAATCTAATTCTAACTAACTTATTTATATAAAATAATGTACATATTGCAATGTATGATTTTCAAAAGTTTTAATTAAAGTAATTAAATATTTAAAGCGTATTTAAGTTTGTTGTTGTTAAAAAGATTGCCAATTATGATTGAAACTTCTGCCAGTTTATTATAATTGAATATTATATGTACAATAATTGATTTAAATACAGCATATTTTGTAAAAATTTAGAATCTTTTGTTTTACTGCAGATATCGAAACTCGACTGTTCTCTGGCAATAAATTCAGTAATTTTTGTCACTATAAGAACGATACGCAAGTATCAATAGTCATAATTCATTATCATTGGAGAAATCGCACACGCGAAACACGTTTATAATCTTGAGGGAACAAAAAGCGTCACGTACGAACTGGGTACAGTTTGTCGACTGGAATGATCATTAATCACGTTGAACATGACGACGGCAATATAGCAACGAGCAAAATTTTAAGTTTCCAAAAAGCCTTTGTTTGTTTTTTCACGTGTGCATGAGTGCGTGTGTATGTGCATGTTACTTTTGCAAAGTTAATGACGATGCACGAGGTATTTGCGAAAAATAACACCTTGTTTGCATCGAATCATTCGTTACTTGGTTTAATCTTTGCTCGGCGCAACATTGTATTATTTCTTTGTGTGCATTTAAAACGTTCTTTGTGAAAGATTTCTTAAATTTACGATTTAAAGAAATCTTATTTTTTATTTAAAAAACTTTTGAAACGAATTAAAATGTAAAATGAATATAAATTCTAAATTTATTAATATTGAAATTATGATGAATTTTTAAAACATTTAATTATAACCTATCGTTTTATTGCAAGGGTGAAAAAAAATTCTCGAAACACGTATAAAATATATTTAACGAGGTCAGCTTATCCCAAAATCGTGTTCACTCTTTCAAAAAAACACATGGAGCGCACCGCGTAAAAGCGGCGCTCAATGCATTTTACATAACTTGGTACAACACGCGTAAATTTTCCGGGAGCTGTAAAACTATACCGCTTCGTAATTATATAAATTTATTTTTCTGATGCATATAATCAATAGATTAACGATCCGCTTGCTACCTCCCTTTTCTTTATTCTTCTCTCTGTAGTCAACGAAATATGCGATACTTAACGTGAAATATTTGTTGCCACCTTCTTGCGGCTGTAGGTGCATTTTGCCACTACCCCAAGATTTGCGGCACGCCAGGCGCTTTGTTGTAAATACATAATTTTTGCATTAAACGAGCGGTTTTTCGCTTGTGTTCGCGCGCGCACTAAAGCAACGCGCTTTTAGTGGCTAAAAATATGTAAAGTTTAATTTGGAGTACAATTTATGTGAAGAATAATACGTTTGACTTTTTCGTACATTTTTAGGATATTCTTAAAATAAAGCAAACGGTAAATGCAGAAGCAATAAATTCGGAAGTGGTAAGCACAGAACTTATTGAATTGTAAATGAATTTTTATCTACATTTTTATTATAAAAATTCAAATTTTTGTAAAATTATCTTAATTGTACCGAACATTATTTTAGATTGTATACCT
Source organism: Eupelmus urozonus (assembly GCA_900480035.1). NCBI lineage: Eukaryota > Metazoa > Arthropoda > Insecta > Hymenoptera > Eupelmidae > Eupelmus > Eupelmus urozonus. Next base: position 3,549 of record UELX01002714.1, read on the forward strand.
TTACTGAACTATACCTTTACTGTACTGCGATGTAATACAAATTTATGATCTGTTCAAAATAAGTAATTCGCGTCACCTATACGGGACGCATAAAAACGATTTCCGGTTCGACACTCTGTATCTACACTGAATACTGATGTTTTGTTTCTTTTCAATCAGGTATAAGAACTTTTGAAGTACTTGAAGGCTATAGTTAGAATAATTGAAAAATATAACAAGAAAAATATGTTAAAATTATTTTTTTTTTATTTTATAAGTTTAAATATCGTAAAATTTAGAAAAAGTCGGAAAATAATTTGACTATAGTTAATATCTTCTAAGAAAATTTTAGCTTTGACCTAATCCAAGCAGAAATAGTAGTATAAAGAAAAATTGTGTATCTATCGTTTTAAGCTATTTTTTCTTTTTTCTACAAATTCTTGACGTTTAAATAACCTTAAAAATATAATCCGCAAAATTTAAATTCTGTAAATAATTTTGATAACAAGTATGACGTTTAGTCATATACGGTTAAGTTTCTGTTAATATTGATCTAATCGTTTTTTTTTTACGTTTCAACGTCATGTTACAATTTACATGATCTTTCGATATATTGCATACAGTTGAAAGTTCGCATGTAATTTGATCAAACTAGGTGTACCAATAGAAAACGTCATATCTACTTGTATTACTGACATTACTAAAAGAATAAAAAAACGAGTCAATATTGTTTGAAGCTGGATGTGAAGATTGATAAAAAGACGTATAAACATTAACCATGAAATTATACAAAGTTTCAGAGAATCATGAAAAATTCATTGAATTTTAAAGTCAGATCTTTAGAACATCCGAGCCTGATAAAGTCCAACAATTCGAATTTTATCATTAAAACGCCTTGGCAACCTGACTCGCAACAGAGCAAATTCATTTGGCCAACAAAGTTTCTATAAATAGAAACGCATTTTTCGTATGCTTTGTTTGTAAGATAAAACTCATTCTTCTTCAAGTCTTGAATTTCATTGGTTTCACACGTAACAGAAGCAAATTTGAAGAGGGACGCGTCAATTTATTGATGAGCTCAATGAATCTGAAATGTGCAGTCTTATCTCAATACCGAAATCCATTGCGGCTGATGCTCTTTCATTTATACATGACGTTGATATTTGCTACAGTTGCGATATTGTTTTTTTTTCTTTTTTTTAATTCGTCGCATTTTTATACGCTTGATCGTTGGTGTCGGATGATTTCTGATAAAACTTCAAGGATTTTTCGCGCGAAGTCGGGGGGTTTCGTTCGAGATGACAATTTCAAACCGTGTAATGCAAGTATGAGGCCTTTCTTTGTTATCGGTTTTGAGGAAAACCAACACGGCTTGCAAAAAAGCCGATAGCATTATCTTGAACGTTGCTGATTCTATTAATAGAAAATAGTTGACTTTTGTCGTTTGGCAATTTAAACAGTTTTATAAATAAAGATAATTATATCATATTTAATTTTTGACGACAAATTATTTCTATTCGTTATTTTAAATTGAAATATAGTAAAAAGTGAATGCTTTAAAAATTTAGTTTTAAAGTAACACATTATTTAAAAAATATTAATGAATAAAAAGCACAAAATTTCTTTTATGTATTTTTGTAACTTAAAAATTCATAATTAAAACTGTTTAATTTTGATTTTTATTTAAAAAAATTTTGTAGTTATATATATTTTATTTTGTATTCTTTTTCGTATTATTGCACAACTTTTTCAAATATCAAAAATTACTTCGCATTTGTCACATTATTGTACAAGATTGCGTTAAAAAAAACACACATAATAACCAAATTTAGCAAATTGATTTGTTCTGTTTAGTTTTTTTAATGTAAGCCAAAAAATTACATTCATAAGGGTTTGTAGTTTTACTAGCGCAATAGTCAGCGAGACACTTTGCCTAGAGCATGACATCTATTATCTTATCTGACTGGAGAGTCAACAGCAGCAGCGTCGACCACTCTATTTCGTGTTCACATACTAGGCACTGGTAAGATATTTTTTAATATGTACCTTCAGGTAATCTCACATGAAATACATCTTTCGTTCACTTTTTCTTAATTTTAATTAGTAAAATAATATAAAATTCAGTGATTAATATATAACTGAAGTCACATTGGTTTTAAGCAACCGGCATCGTTTTTAGTATACTGAGCCCTGGAATTCAGTAAGCTCCGTTAATTTAAATTTAGAGAGTAAATTTTAGCTCTGTGTGCTTACTGGAAAAAATTCAATTTTGTTTATTTAGGTCGAATGTTTTTCCCTTTAAAATAAGATTCTGAAAATTTATTTTGTCGTAATTTCTACGTTATAGTAATTTTTGTTTTTTCTACTCTCATAATAAAAACTCAAATTTTAAACTTTAAAAATTATTTCGAATAGAATAACAAATTTTTTAAGACAATAATGAAATATTTTTCAATTTGAATAAATCTAAGTAAGGATGCTGCGTAAGAAAAAATTATAGGAACTTTAGTTTCAAATTTTTAAAATTTGTTGCAGTACTCCTTTTAATTTTATTATGTACATTCTTTGAGTTTTTATTGGTTTTCTATATTTTAAGAATGAGAAGCAATTTTTTATTATTAGCGGAGCACTTCTGCATTATCTGTGATGTATGTATATTTATTATAAAACATTTTTTTTTCTTTTATATCTCTTCAACAACAAAACTATTCCAGATGTTACGTATATCGAAATTAAGGTATTGCGGTTAGCTAATCATAAAAAAATTTGAACCAAAAAAGAAGGCATGTTATTTTTGTTTTTTTACCATGTAGAAAAAAAAAACTGGAATCAAAAAGCATTGGAAAAGATCGAAAAACTAAATAATATATTAATATTTTTAAATATCAATAAAAAAATGAAATAGAAAATTTTTTAGAAAACTAAATAGAAAAATGAAAAATGAAGAATTTTTGAAAATCCAAAACTGATGTGTCACTTTTTAAAAGTCCATAAATGATATCGGAAAATAAAATTTAAAATGAAAATCTTATTCAGACGGATAAGTATAGTCGGCTTACATAATTTCAAGTAGAATCTAACTGTAAAAAAAGTTTCATTATCGTGACTAAATATTCGCGAATTTTTAACATCCAATGAATGATTAATAATTAATTTTACTTCATCGCTCTAGATATCAAATGTATACAAAATTGTTCGCAACTATAAGAGTGAACTCGTCGCGACCATAAATAACGCAATTAAATTTTGTTCCCACGTTCCGAATTCACTGATGTCCCAGACTGCACTGTCTACGGCCTCACGACTTTTCGTCTGACATTACGGCTTGCTTTCCTTTTCCGATTTCCATTATTGTCTATAAATAGATAAAACTATTTTACGTGGTCTCCTCTGATTAATATATAATAGATAATCATTCTCGTGATTTTTTTTTCACTTTTCCGATTCAGCATTTTCAATTACGTGATATGAACATTGCGCATATTCAAAAAAGTTCAGGTACTACGAGGCAGATTAATTCAAAGATAACTTGTTATTATGATGAAAATTAATTTTTGCAATAGGTGATGTCAAATAAAAGATCTTGTCTCTTGGTGCATTTGTTTCTGCCACTACATATTAATTAGGTGTAGGCTTTGTTTTTAATATTAATGACGATAATGATTAATCATTATCTAATTTATGCTTTGATTCATACATTTTCTAACCATTTTGAAAACCATTAATTATACTTTTTTTTTTAATTTTTTTATAGTGTATTCGAAAATATAGAATTCTTTAAGAAATTTTAAGTAAATTGTTTCACTCAATAATTTTCATGATTTATAATTATTTTGATGTTAGAAATTTTTAACATATTTTGAAATATCATATTAGAAATAAAATGTATTTAATGAAATTGAGGGAATCAACATTTATTACGAACTCTCAAAACGTGTAGCAATAATAATTACTTTAAGTGTTTAGTGAAATTAAATTCACTGCTAATTAATAAATTACAGTCTTTTGCATGATTAATAACACCTTATTTAACACAATTTACATACAATAGATGAATACCAGACGAGTATTAGCATAAAAAATTCTATCATTCCCAAGATTACTTGTCATCCAATAATTTTTGAACTAAAAGTTTACATAGACAAAGGTTAAATTTTTTTTATATTTTTATATTCATATTTGAAAATTTAAGTTTAATAAAGTGTTAATCTCTTGAGCTAAATATAATTCAAATAAAATATTCTTAAATAAATCATATTTTAATTTACATTTTCTTAAATAAATTATTGAATATGTTATGAGGTTCTTGACTGAAACATTATGAATGTTATGAATCCTCATAATAATCAAAATTATTACATTCAAATTAAATTAAAACATTACTTACTTAGTTCTAGTCAATAGGCAATGCAGACAGTTACGTACATATTTCTATATAGTAACTAGTCCTTAAATAAAATTAAAATAATCCCTAACAAATTTTCAATAAAACAAAAAAAAAGCTTTCAAAGCTAGACCAACCATCATCCAGAATCATTGCAGACCTGGAGTACACACGACAGGGAGCGCAAAAAAGTACAGCGCGCCTCTCATGGCATGTAATCTCGCTCGATAGCTCGTCGCGCTCCCGATCTCATTGTCTCTCTAATGTGGCTCTGAAAGACAACATCAGGGCTACGCGACTGTCTTCCGGCTGAGTCGCTGCCTCGGTCACAGTCACATGCGCGCGGCGCTCTCTCTCTCTCTCTCTCTCTCTCTCTCTCTCTCTCTCTCTCTCTCTCTCTCACCCCATCATCAGCAGCTAGTGAATCATATACACTAGTAGTGTACGCGCTCGTATAAACGTCATAGCCGGGCGGCGGTGCCATCTTATTTGTCGCGCTTGTCGGCCAACTTAGCCTGCCTGCGCGCCGTGTGTGCTATCATCCAATCTAGGATGGAAGAGAGAGATAGAGGTAGAGTCTGGAGAGAGAGAGAGAGAGAGGAGAGCCAACGATTTGAGCATCCCGGCGAAATCATTTGATATTTGACGTCAGGCACGATTATCGTATAAAGTCGTCCCGCGGAGCTATGCGCGCCGGCTCGTAATAGCCGCGCCGACGCTGCTGCGATTGTTTGCGCGCGGCGCCGAACGACGGCTGAGTTTCCGAGGGAAGCGGAGGACGGAACCGACGAGTCAGAGAGTTATGCAGCGCGGTGAGACTGGTTAGAGAGCTTTTTCAACTTGTCGATTCACGGGTTGGGGGGAGCGGTTTTTTTTTGGTGGGAAGGGTTTGAAGAGAAAGGGCTTTGTTGGAAAATACTTTTAGATGGGGTGACTCCTTTTTGAGATAGAAACTTTTAAAGAGTCGAAAGGTATTTGAAGGTGAAATTTTTTATTTAAGTCCCCTGAAGTTTAAAGTATAGTGTTGCAAAGATTTCCTACATAATATAAAAATATTTTTAGTACTATTTTTCTCAATGCGATCTCTTTTGAGAGTGATGGAAGGAAAGATTGAAACATTTGCATTTATCAAAAATATGATAAATTACAAAATGAAGTGAATCACTTCACAAATCATATTTTTTTCACGTACTTTCCTCATATTTGGAAAAATAAAGTTCAAATATTTGCCAAGTAATATCACTGTAATGAGTATAAAGTGTTCTAAAGGCAAATTGGATATTAGAATTCCAAGATTTCATTATAGAGATGAGTTTAATTACTACAGTAATATTTGATAACTACAATTCATTTATCAAGAACGACCTTTCAAATTTATCTAAATTTTACCTTTTTTATACAACATTTTTGAAATATGCTTAAATTTTATTCGATTGATACTTCCAATCAAAATCACGTACCTAACAAGCACCCACTTCCTAATCTAAAAATAAACGAGCATAATCCCTAGAATCTCTAAATCATAGGCAAAGTGACATCATTGAGCTTACTGGACAAAAATGATTAAATCCTGCCCTTACGTAACCCGCTGCAGCTAAGCGCGTTTAGTATAGCCGCGCCGCACATCCGCGTTTGCCGAACTCATTTTCAGGTGAGTGCTGCTGTGCGTGATTGTTCATATCTCTAAGAGACGAGCGCGAAGAGCAAAACCCGAGCAGTATCGATAACGCCAACGCGTCTCGTGTCTTCGATTTCTTGCAGACTCTAACTGTCCACGTGACAAATTAAGAAAAGTTGGCTTTTTTTAGAAAATCACCGAAAAGACGTGTTTTAGGCGAGATGAAATTATTTTAAATTGTAAGCGTGTTGACTTTTATTTTTCAAATCTATTTTCCGATTAAATAAAAATAGATCTAGTTTCTAGAGAGTAACTAGTAACTATAGTTTTATCTAATTCATTTGGGCACTAAATAATAATATAATCATAACCATAACTTGTAAAACGTCCGATTAGAAAATAGATTACCACTGGATTTAATCATTTTACGGTTTTTACTGTTAATTTCATAGAAATAATAATGTAATAATAATAACTATTTATTAAGTTAGTAATTTGTGAAAACATACTTTTGCTTAAATCTTTTTATTATTAGATTTTGGTATATTTGTTGTATTATATCTATGTTTATAAGCTATATAACTAAATAAGTCTATTTGAATAAATAAGAAGTGATTGTCCAAAAGTGGATTTGTTCACTGAAAACTGGTACAACATGACATTTTTACAACATTTTTATTTTCTTTATTATAAATCTATACATTGATGAGAATTCTTCGAACCTCCGCA
>UELX01002715.1:0-28602 GCA_900480035.1 Eupelmus urozonus
ATATTCATGTTTAGTTTTAGACAATATTGGATAAAGATACCACTCTTTAAAAATAAATAAATCAGGCTAGAGAAACTACACATAAATCTTTTAGGGCATGAAATTGAACTAGGGAAAACGAGTTTTCATTTGCTTTTTGCAGAATTGGAAAAGCTTAACTCCTTTAAAAGTTATAACAGTTCAAATTTATGTAAAAAAATGCACTACAAAATCCTTGAGAGCTACAGTTTTAATTTTGCGCGCAATTTTTTAAAGCTATGTTTGAACGATATACCTTTTGAAGTAATTAAGCTTTTCTAATTTTTCAAAAAACAAATAAAACTCGTTTTCCCTAGTTTAATTGTATGTCCTAAAAGATTTATGTGCAGTTTCTATAGCCTGATTTATTTATTTTTAAAGAGTGTTATCTTTATCCAATATTGTCTAAAACAAAACATGAATATATTTATAACTCAAGTTTTTTGAACGAATAGAGTCTAATATTCTGGCTTTCCTAATATTTTTACATCTAAAAACGTATCCCAAAGTTTGAGCTGTATCCGTGATCCGGATCCCTGACGCTCTCCTAGTTAGTTAATATGTTAACTGCTTATTATAACTTTATTAAAATTTTATAAGTTTATTTAGTGAATAACAAATTAATTCATTAATTTACTTACAGTATTGGCTTATTCATTTAATCAATTATTGTAAAGAAAACGCAAATGAATTGACTAGAAATAGACTGCAAAAAACAATTGAAGTGCTTGATTGCATCGGATTATTGAAGATAAATGGATGGGAGCAACATTTTTTCCAAATCATATCGAGTATGTTATTTGTAATGATGTAAAATTTTTATTTTATAACGATAAACTTTAACGTTAAAATTATTTTTAGATATTCGTAATAAAGAAAGTAAATGGCTGTGGAAAATATCTTACGTGAAAAGTCTTAATGCAGCGATAGCTCAGGTTATTCCGATTATTGCAATCATAATAACATTTTATATGCATTTTACCATGAGTACTCACTTGACAGCTTCTATAGTAAGTAGGAATATATAAAGTAAAATTATTCATATTGCTTTTTACTTAAAGAATTTTATTGTAAATTACATTTAATTTTACTTACAAAAATAATATCTTAATAATAATATTAATATATTAACATTACAATAATTTTTTTTTCTATTAAAACGTTTCTTCTATTTGTAGGCCTTTCCTATCTGTGTTGTTATCGTAGTTCAAATGCAAGGAATATTTATTACAATGAAAATGTCCCTATCTTACCTTAAGGACTCGATAGTGATATTTAACAAAATTAAGGTAGTTCTTGTATTAAACATAAATTTTAAATTTATATAAAATTGATTTTTAATTAACAGAAAGGATTGCTACTGGACGATACCAGCTGCCATGTAACCAAACCTTATGAAGCTTCTCAAGCGGTTGCTATAGTCAATGGAACCTTTGTATTTGATATATCTAAAAAGCAAAATTATGATTTGGAAAATAATGAAGACATAATGTGAGTTAATATTACTAAAAAAAATTCAATAATAATGATTAATTAAAACAATTGTTATAAATTCCAGAAAAACTTATGTCAACGAAAATAATATTATAGATTCTGAAAAGCAGAAACTTAATGCTTCACCTATTTCTGAATCTACACGAATCGAAATTTTGTCAAATATAACCTTTAAAGCAAAAAGAGGCCAATTAATTGGAATTAGCGGTAGAAAGAATAGCGGAAAGTCATCGCTACTATTAGCAGCTTTAGGTCAGATAAAAATGACAAATGGCCAATTAATGAGGCAGGGAAGCTGTGCTTACGTTGGTCAAAAAGCTTGGATTACTAGTGCAACCATTAAAGAAAATATTTTGTTTGAAGAGGTCTACGATGCAAAAAAATATTATGAAGCTCAAGTGGTCTGCAAATTAAGAGAGGATATTAAAAAATTACCTGATGGAGATGAAACTGAAATCGGCGAAGGTGGCCTAGAGATATCAGAAGCATTGAAGCAAAAGATTGCACTCGCGAGGGCATTTTATGCTGATCGGTAAGCATTTTCAATATTTGTTAAATTTTATATATAATTTCTTTTTTATCAATTAAGATAATAAGTTTAAAGTAGTAAATATATTACACATAATATACTAAAAATAGTATTTTTATAATATAATTCATAGTTTTACTTTTTCTTTTTATTAGAGATATTTATTTTTTGGATGATCCTTTGAGATTTATTGAAGATAAAATTAGTCAAGAAATATTTGAGGATCTTATTATAAGAGCACTAGCAGAAAAAACTATTATTTTTGTTACTCAAGATTTAGAGGTATGTTTAATTTATTCAGTCATTTATTGCTGTATTAATATTCTAATTACTTTTTAAATAATTTTTTAAATAGTATTTAGATAGGTGTGATTACATGTATATTATGCGAGATGGCAAAATAGCTGAACATGGAAGGCATAAAGAATTAATGCGTTTGGGTAAAGAATATGCTTTAATGGTAAAATCTGCTTTTAATGAGGAAGAAGTTGATTACCTTAATGAGTAAGTAATATTTATATTTTACATTAGTAAATTTTTTTTAGTAATAAAATTAATATGATATAGTATCAATAAGTATAAAGATGATATTTAGATTTCAGGGTGCACAGAGCAACGGTCTAATACAAGAAAAAGAACATGTAGAATTGAGAATAAATGATCAAACCTTAGAAAATAGTGACAATATTAATTTCGAATATAAAGGTACCAACTACGACTCTATCAATGAAGATGATGTTGAACCTGATGAGATAAAGGCTACAATATATTTTAACTATGTCAAATTTTTGGGTGGATTTATATTTCTTTTGCCTATATTGCTGGCCTACATTATTTACGCAGGAATCGGAGTTCTTAGTTTGTTACGACTTACTTGGTGGATAGAAGCCATAAATGAGGTAATCATGTTTGTTAGTTTGAAAGTTTTCATTTATTATAAAATAATTTGTGCAAACATATTTTGTTTATTAGGTACAAGCAACCAAACATAATAGTTTTACGTTCTATAAAAATTGGTATGGATTCTGCTTCTTTCTTGTTATATTAGGATGTGTGATTCAAAGTTTTGTAGTACAAATTGCAGCTACTAAAATTGCAGATAATTTACACAATGCTCTCTTTAAAAAACTTATTCACGCTCCTGTAAAAATCATCCGTAACACTTCGTCAAAAAAAATCAGGAATCTCTTCCTTCATGACTTGGATAATGGTTAGATTTTTTTCTTTTAAATTTATAACAATTGTTATTTAATACTAATAAATCACTTTTTCTAGTTAGTCTTTCATTACCGTCTAAATTGGATAACACACTGCGATATACTGTCTTAGGCTTTTTCACTTTTTCTGTTTTAATTAGTACAATACCTTGGTTCACTAATTATGTAGTATTCGCAAGCATACTTTTTCTTTTCGTTGGAAAAATTTACAGGTACATTAAATATGAAGAATTAATTAAAATTGTTTACGTCATTTTAAATGTCAGTCTTCAAAATTTATTACTAATCATTAAAAAATATTTTCAAGTTCTTCTCAAGTAAATTTGAGACGTTTACAAAACACAGTAAGATTAACAACAGTAAGCTTCCTCCAAAATAGTATTGACGGTATCAGTACTATTCGAACGTTCAAAAAGGAAAATGATTTATTGAGCAAGTAAACATTTTTATTTAAATTTACTAACTAAAATTTGTATTTTCTAATGAAATAATTAATCTTAATAACTGTTACATATTATAGTATCATAAGGCTTGAATTTTTTTTAAAAAATTTGATTATTTTAGGTTTCAAGAACTAGTTGATCAAACTAGCTCTTGCCAATTTATACGAGGAGTTTCCGAAAGATGGTTATCTATAAGATTACAAATTCTCACAACTACTTGTCTATTCTTTGCTTCATCGTCTATCGTGACCATCAAAGATGAAATATCACCTGCTATAGCTGGTCTTACGTTTATATATCTACTGCAGGTGCCGAATATCATACAAATAGGCATGAAATATTTTTCCAAGACAAAAGTTTGTTTTGTCAGTGTACGAAATATATGCGATTATCTACAGGTAAGACGTTTGTTTATTATATTATTCGGTATTTTTTTAGTAACAGTTGAAAGTTTAATGTTATAAGAATCATATGTTTGAAGAACTTTCAAATTCCGATAATATCTTCGTCTTTAGGTTGTCTTTGAAAAAGCAATGTGTATCTTAATTATTTTCCTGACTGTCTAAAAGTTAGCGATTTATTTTATTTTTTTTATAATCCTGATTTTTTTAAGTATAACGTCTAAAAATAAAATACTAACATTATTATTAAATATTTTAAATTTCAATAATACCAAATTAATAATCTAGCTGAATTATATTAGACACTTACAAACGAAAATGATTATAAAACGCCAGTGATTCATCCTGATCCTGAATGGCCAATATCAGGACTAATTGAATTTGATAATGTACAATTAAGGTTTAGTGATGATGCACCACTTGTTTTGGATCAGATATCATTTATCGTTAATAATGCTGAAAAAATAGGTAAAGTATTCATTTCAAATAGGTAAATTATTCAATTATGTTATTTTTATTTTTAAACTCATCTTTTACATCAGGCTTTTAGTTGTTTTAAACAAAAATAATATTAGAATATGCAATAATGAAAATCAAATTAGAACAATAGTATATTACGCACCTAGGGAGGTAAAGAATTGGCGAGTCCATAGCACATGTACATTGCTACCCTCGCCTTCGGCTCGGGTGCGGCAAACATGTGCTATGGAATTGCCATTTTATATATGTGTATACTATTTTTCGCTACAGCGAGGCCGAAATCACCAACTTTCTGTTTGAGGTTAGGACGGAAAGTTGGCACTTTCGGCCCGCTGTGGCAAAAATCTTTGTAACTAAATATATACCAACTGATCAATAACAGGATAAATATTAATATTTTTACAGGAGTTTTTCATAAAACAGAAAATGGTAAAGGTGCTCTAGTAGCATCATTGTACAGACTATACGAGTTAAATGGAGGAAAAATATCAATCGACTGTGTTGATATATCAAAAATTAATATCAAATTATTACGATGTCAGTTATCCATTATACCTGAAGATCCAATATTTTATGGAACAATAAGGTATGTTAATAAAGATAATACAAGTGTAATTAGCTTTAAATATAGAATACTATTTAAAATAGAATTTTAATGATTTAGATTCTTCTTAGATCCCACAAAAATATATAGCGATTCGGAAATATGGGATGCATTAGAAAGAATGCATTTAAAAGATAAAGTGTCGGCGTTGGCTTCACAGCTTTATTATACGATTGATGGCAAAATGTTAAGCATTAGTGAAAAACAATTACTTTTTTTCACAAGAGCGTTTCTTCGAAAGAAACAAGTATGACCGTTTTGTAATAGATTATCTTATAATATTACTTTATAATATTCAATAAGTTATTAAAAATTTTCCTTTTATAATATTTGACAGATTCTTGTACTTGAAGAAAATATAAACATTAATCCTGAAAGAGCAGCTTTGATAAATCAAGTGATTGAAAAAGAATTCTCGAACAACACCGTATTCATTATTGCACAACGACTACGTACGATCTTGTCATGCGATAAGATTTTAATAATAAATGATAATCAATTGTTAGAATTTGACAGTACTACTGATTTATTTGCAGATCAAAACTCATACTTAAGAAAGATGTTGGCAGAAGAAGAGATGAGTAACTGAAGAATTTTATACTTATGCGAACTGGAGACTGTAGTTTAATTGTTGGCATTTTTCAGTAGAGAAATCTGTAGCACATATTTTTTACCATCAAAACACTTTTAATCTACCCATGACTTTCTAAACGTTTGCAGTTTTTGTATTTACATCATTTTTTGCTATAAACAACTAGACATTTATATTAAATTTATTATTGCAATAATAAATAAATTTATTATTATTTTATCATAGATAAATTTTTGAAAATAACAATCATCTTATTGAATTATGTGCTGAAGAAAGATGGTTTATTAATTCTTAATATTCCGCTACGATAATGAAATTAGTTTAGTAACATCGAAATGTAAAAATTAGTGTCGCTATCATTTGCATCTTTTCTATTGTAGCTATAGTCATTAATTTAGTATCGTTATTTAATTGTTAGTAATATACTACAAAAAAACTGTATAAAAATTAAGTTTTTCAAATAAAATCAGCATACAAAAATTTAATTTTTTAAATCCTATTATAATTTACTTTCAGACTAACAAAATTTTTAAATAAGTAAAGAACATTCAACATCTAATACTCAATTTTCCTTTTGTCAACCGTACGGCAATGTAACCACCACTTTCATCTTCGACAAACGCAGCGACTCGCGACCGCGCATTACAATAACAAAGCTAACCGCGCGACCGCCGCTAATGGCAACATTAATATCGATATTTCCCACTGCCGAATAAAAGGCCCTCGGTGTGTATGCACGAGTGCTCAGTTCCCCTACCTTGCTTGCAAATTCATACAGGAAAATATTTGCTTGTGCGCGTGTGAATCCTTCCCACAATGTGAGGTTACGCCGATGCTTTTAGAATCTCGTACGTTCGGGTGAAGATCAAACGCGTTATAACAATGAAATGATAATAATTATAACAACATGAAGATTTTTAATATGTTTTTAGAGTAATCATTATAAAAAATTTAAAGTGAATCCAATGAGTGTACAATTAACTTTTCTTTAAGTTTATTTTATGAGATGTACTTTACAATTAAAATATTTTAAATTATTTCAAGGGTATACATTATAATACTATTATCAAAATTTCAATAATAATTTGCGTTAAAATTCAATAAATATTACTTTTTACAGACTTTTGTGTGCCAAAAAACCCAGAAATATCAACGGGCACTATATTGATTATGAGGAAAGTACAACCGAAATTGATAACTTCCACGTTTGCTATTTAGTTGAAATATAGGAAGTTTGACTTTACTCGCAGTATTGACATAATCACGAATTGAATGTACTCTTGATTGTAATCCATTAGCTGATATAATATTATTTCATTGACTTAGTACGAAGGGAAACAATACGTGCATGAGAAATATTAAAATCTTCTTTTAAATAACATAAAATCTCTTGAAAAGCTATATTTTTCAATCTGTTACATTCCTAAATAAAACATCACTTATAAAAGCAATAAAGGAAGAATCTCTTAATTCTTTAACTCTTCGGCTTATTTGAATGTTCCATCTGGTGAAGAAAAAAACGAGCAATCAAATATAAAAGCGAATTAGCATTAAATATTTATCGGTCCGATAAACGGTTCTTATAACTTCGACTACGAGAGGGTTTCATTGTTTCGCTTCTTGAAAATAAAAGCGCGAGTAGGAAGAAAAAAAAAACAAGAAACGAGCATTAAAAAATTTCCATTAACGACGTATTCCTCTCTCCCATTGTTTCGTCTCGGAATCGCCTCGAAGTCGTCGAGGTTTTAATTAAAAGTTTCTCATTATTCCAGATGTTTGTGAGCGCAGAAAAGTATAAGTTCAAGATGCTGAAAAATTTCTTTTCCCTTTCTTTGAGTTTTTGCTCCCTATTGCTCTCTTTCTCGCTCCTGAGGAAAATAAGTCCAAGTTCCATGGCAATCGTTTCTGCAATAATAAGAAAAATGTAAAAGACAACTTGCAAAAATTTCTTTGATCGTCTACCTTCGGAAACTTTTTAGTACGTTCTTGTTTACTTCGGGTTACAGTTGAAATTAATTGTTTTATTACTTCCTTTTGTTTCCCTTACATAAATTATAAGCTGAATATTAAAAGTTTTAATTAATACTAAAGAATTTTCATTTTTAAAGAAGAAAGTGTGGAATAAAACTGGGTATCTTAATTATCTCTGCTGTTAATTCTGCCATTTATAAGAAAATTATATCATTAGTTATAGAAATATCGACGTTATATTTTACTCATACAGAATAGTTATTAATTTTTTATTTTGCTATTTGACCTCTTCACTATTCACTTTCGTACCCCTTCTCCACTACTTTGCCGCACTCTTTATTGACCCGAATATGATTTGATGATGATGAATTCGTAAAGATTTTAATTATGCTCTGATAGAGAAAATATAAATTTTATTATTAATGACTAAATTGTAATTTATATAAAATTTTTGAACAACAAAAATCAAGCTAATATAAATTAGATATAATGAATTATTAATAGTAAAAATTCTTTCGTCAATTTGTCGGTAATTAACAAAAAGAAATCGTTATCAAAATTTTTCTATAAATTTTTTAATAGTTATTTACGACACAAGGGCGGTTAAGTGATTTTAACCTTGTGTGGAAATTTAGGTACAAGCGAAGTGAGTGCCGAAAGTTTACACGAGGTTAAAATCACTTTTTCCACACTGGGTGCGGGAAGTTCGTTTTTCCGCATGCTCGGTCGGAAACGCGTGCATTAAAACAATCTTTCCACGCGTCATTAAAACTACATAAATTTTATATTAAGAAATAAAGTTTTTTGAACCCGTTATTGTTACCTAAATTCAATAAACTTGAATAATGATTACCTCAAACAATAACCTGATAATAACCCGTATTACTTGGTAATAACAATATTTTCGAAAATACAAGAAAGTTTCGTATAGGACGTAAAACTGGACCCTCAGGCTATTGGCGTCCATATGAACAAATTTTTCAAAAATGGGACTCTATCATTATAAATTATATAAAATTCTGCTCTTCACTACAGACGTGGTGGCAAAGGTCTAAGCATTAATTTTTCATATAATCAGTAATAAATTTCGTGGGCTCAGTAAATGCCCCAGTAGAAAAGCTTCGGATCACACGGAACGCATTTAAACGAAATAATGTGGCGGGACGCCGAATGCGCGAGTAACGCTGCAGGGCAGAGATAAAAAGCGGAGAGAAACGCGTAGTTGAATTAAAAGTGGTGTGGTAGTGAGATAGAGCAAGAAAAACAAAGGGCACGCAGTGTGGGTAAAAAAATGTACGAAAGAGTGAATTAAAATTGTTTTTCAATTTGAAAGAAAAATATTTACATACTGCACCTAGTTAAACAAAGTTTTTGTATGCCATGCTGTACTACACAGCCAGCGTAGCTGCACGGTGAAAATGTAAAGTTGCAGAAAAAACGGAGGGCGATTGCACCAAAGTGGATTATTTTAGTTGCGCATGGACGAATTTTCATTTTCAGAACGTGAAGTGATTTCAAAAAAGCTTGTATGAATAAAAAGCTGAATGCATTTCAAAATTTTGCTACGAGGATTTCAGAATTACTTAAATTTTTCCAAGTTGAAATTGAAGAGAAAAATATTCTTAGTAATAAAAAATTGTTAAATATGTAAAATAAGAAATGGTTTTTATATACATAAAAAATATTATTGTAAAACTTACCTGAACTGATCATAAAATTTGTATTGGCAAAACCTTGTTTTGTTGATTAATGCAGACTTAAATATATTAATAAGTATCCATCAAAGACCGAGTGAACAAGGTCACAAACGGAAAAACGCGGCTGCACCGCAGAGCCATGCAAGCGGAACGCGGTAACGCACTTGCTAGTGCGCGTGTTTTTGCCGAAAGTTCAGCGCACTTAATTCGGCTTCGCGCGCGGCCTGCATACACTTACTTGGCTCTCGGGCGGAAACTCAAACTCGCACTCGAGATAACCGGCGGCTGAATACATTTCTCGTTTGAAATAGTTTTGCCCCGCTAGAGTTCGAGGAGAGCACGAGAGAGGAAGGAAAAATAGAGAAACGTGGGAAAAGTGGGAGCATCGCGCGTTTAAAGAGAGAGAGAGGGGGAGAGCGTCTGGACTCAGAGACCGAATGATGCCTGTTTCTTTTTTATTCTTCCTTACAATAAAGTCATCATTTATTAAAGAACAAAGAGATTTTTAATGAATGTTAAAAAATGTTGAACTTGAACCTGAACTTGAAGATTTGAATCATTTTTTTTCTTTAAGCTGCGTCAAAAATTTATTTTAATAGATAAACTTTTTCAAACATTTTAAATAGAATTATAACAACCAATAACATCTTGATTCGGTGAAGATAAAAAATTCATTATTTCGATAATGAAAAAACTTTTATCAAACACCAACTACCGAACGATAGAGTCATTTTTCGATCTTAGGATAGTAACAATTTTAAAAAATTAAAAATAGATAATTGATTTTTTTTTATTGATAAATAGCTTTAAGGGGAGTGATAGGACTGAGTTAAAAACCAAATATTGAAAACAATGTATTTTTTAATAGAAAATAACTTTCATTTGTTTTAACACTGCTAAATGTTTTCAACAAAGAAGGATCTTTTTTCCGAAAATAAAATTCGTAACAGCTGATAAAAATTAATTTTTCATCAAAAAATGCATTCTTTCGAATTATTAGCTTTTAACTTGTCAGTCTTCCTTCTTAGGTCTCCTCCACAGTTTATTAGCAAGTACTTAAAAAATTCAGTGAATATAGCTAAAATAATATTTTACATATATTTATCATGCACATAGTAAACGGAATAACGATCCGACAGCGCACGTACCATTATTTATTTTCGAGCCTACGTCTGTTTCACTTTGGTGTTCATCCCCTGCTTTTACAAAAGAGATAGACACATATCCTTGGTAACTTTAGGCTTTACTCCATCTACTGCGTTTAGTGACTTGCTCCTATTTGCATTTCACGCACACAGTTTTATAAAATCTACATGCTTGCTGATGACTTAATAAAAATATATGATACTAAATTCAATGAAAAATGATTATCAACATTTATTGTTTTGCATAAAATTTGTCACGTAAGAATTATTATACACACACATATATATATATATATATAAATTTTGAAAATCTTAGCAATTCATAATTTATAACAATATTTAACTATATATGCATATATAAACTGTAATATGTTTTAAAGATAATTTTAGCTAGGTTAAAATATTTTAATGAAATTAAAGTATAAAATTAATCAGAAGTATAAAAATAAATTAAAATCAAAATAGGTTAAAAATAAAAATAAATATAAAGATGTTTATTTAGAAATTACGAAATTTTTGTTTTACAAATAATGTAGAAATAGAACAAGCACCATTAAAATTTGCAAGAAACACGTAAATAATATGAGAAACATTTCGAAATAATTTATATCCTTATTACTATATTCGTGTGAGAATGAAAAGCTCCAATTTTCACGTTATTCCATTATATTCGCAAAAGAATAAGAAGAAAAAATGACATCTTGTTATCTCCAGCAGCCGACCATTGAGTTCATTTCGCATGCAGCAAAATTATGAACAGATTTTCCTTTTTCCCTACCGCACATAAAATAAGCTAGAGTCTGTCGAGGTACTGTAGGGCGCGCGAGAGGAAGTCGTACTCCCTCTCCATTTTACCGACATGTTTCCTTTATTATTCCGAGCGCCTGAATGTAGCGAAGCAAAAAATGGATGAGTAACGAATCCATCCGACTCCCCTGCACTTCCCCTCCACCCTGCCCTTTACAATTGTGAATTGCGTTTCCGATCACGTTCTCACAATATTGAATCTACTAATTAGTATTGTGATATGGAACCGTGAAAAATACGCGAACGATGCAGACGAACTTCGTTTCACATATCTATTCGTACTGTACATATAATTTTTATTTTATTTATGCAAATTAATTATCTTTACCTAAGAATACATATTTTTTTTTATATTTCTGAATGAACTTTAAGAAATTCTTTAACATTCAAATATGTAACATTGAAATACAAAAAAATTATTATTAATATTGTTTGATAAAGACTCCTTTTTATTAATCACTGAATACTATAACTATTATGTATATAGGTAAATTATTATTTAATAGTTTCTTCACTCAACAAACTTTGTAGTAATAAAAATGGTTTTCTTCAAAAAATCTTTGAAAAATATTTACAAATATTCAGTGTCAAAATATACTATTAAATAGTATTAATAGTCTATATGGATGTGTGCGTATGTGTATGTGTGCGCTCATGCGCGTGTGTGTGTGTGTGCATGAGAGCAAGTGCACATGCATATGTGTAAGTGTTCCCCTGTATTTCTAAAACTAGATTACTTATATTAATTTATAAATAACTAATTTATAAATAATCTATAAATAACTTTTTTTCTTTCTCGTTAAACGTAGGGACTCGAAATTAGTGGAATATTTTTCACGCAAAAATTAATTTTTGGGACATAAAGTACTTAACATTACAGTTTAGTTAGAATTTGTCACATATATTTTTCAATTATACGTTTATAGCCCAATAATCGAATTTGTGAGACAATAAAATTGATATTTTAAATTTAATGTAAAAGTTTAATTATCAAGCAATATTGTTAAAAATTTTCATCGAAATATTCAAAGAAATTAAGTGCAATGAATTGTCACCGATTTTTTCCTCGTTTATTTTATCAGTATAGGGGCGGGTTAAAAACCTAACAATAATAAAATCTAACAATTATGAAAGACTATACTCTCTGATAACAACTTTTATTTAAAAGAAAAAAACAATCGGTTTTACTAGCCTATCGCATTATAAGGCTGTCATAAAATTTAATAAAATATATTTAAATACTGTAATGATATAAGTAGATTTCGAATACAAACTTTCCAGATATAATCATGCAGGTATTTGTGCTTATTTCTGTTAACTAGAAAATATCAGCAATATTATTCAGAAAATTCTTTTTGAATTTATGTAACGCTATAGAGTTTTTGTATTTTCTTAAATAATCATGCAGGACTGCTTAATTTTCGCTCTTATATTTTTAGTTGTTTCTGTCATCGGTGTGTAAAAATTACTTTAATTAAAAAATATATTGAAGTTTTCATAAAAATTCTTTAGAAAAGTGGCTTTTATATGTAATAAATAGGTCAAAGCCGCATTACGAATGGTCGTCCAGCACTAGAAAGTGAGTTCCCGTATCAAGCATATATTTATGATTATGATACATACTGTGGAGGCTCTATCATTCACAAACGTTGGGTCCTTACAGCAGCACATTGCAGGTCAGAGTAACCAATTTTTCAATAAAATTATACAAAATGGTCATAAAATGATTCTCGATAATATTTATATTTTTAGATATAAAAATCGAGCTATACTCAGTGTGTTTGTTGGTACAATAAAAAATCTTGGGATTGGTGGGACGCGCTATGAAGTAGAAAGAATTATAAATCATGAACGTTCCGTAATTGTAAGTATCTTTCAAAATTGATTTGAAATGGATTATTTCTGAACGAAGCTAAATGTTTTATATAAAATGTCTAATTCACCACTTAAAGTAAATAATCATTCGAACAATATTGATAAAAACATTCAGCTGTTTAGTATTTTTTGATATTGTGAATACTTGAATACATTATACTAACAATTAAAATAAATTTATTTTCAGAAAAAAAATTTTGTAATTCATGACATTGCTCTTGTACGTGTACAAACAGATATTGTTTTTAACTACAAAGTTCGGCCAGTGAAATTACCTATAAATAATTTGATCAAATATCAAAATAGTTTAGCTACTGTATGTGGCTGGGGTAAATTACGAGTAAGTATTTTCATAATATGTACAGAAATTATATAGCTAAATAAATAAAAATGATAGTCAATTCATCGGCACTGACAAGGAGTGATAACGAGGATGAATGATTAATGAGGCTTTAAGGATCGGTTTCTGACACTTAAAGTGAAGATGAGCATCTGCAGTTCGTCAAATGGTATTCCTTTCCTAGGTATAAGCTCTTTGCGCTTAGTTCATTATTTATCTGATTTCTATAGCACAAATTTAAATGTTATTGTCGATATGAAAAACATTATTTAAAAAAAAACAAATATTTGAGATTAAATAGCTTATATCTCGGAAAGAAAAGCCCATTTAATAAAATTAATGGGTACTGGTCTTCTTTTTTAGGTGTCAAAATTCCTTTGCCCTCACACTTTAGCCACTCCATTTTACGTATATTGAATCAAAAATATTTATAATAAAAACTCATTAATTTCTTTAGAACTTATTGATTCAATTCTATTATCCAATAATTCGGTAAAGTATTCTAAAAAATGTTATATAGAATACTGACTATGCTATCGTATACATAATCATAATAGGTCACAGATAAAAATTTGAATACGTAAGATTTAAGCATAATAAAAAGTCTAAAAATATTTAAAAATTTTTTTTTAATCGAATGGATGTAGAAAGATTGTACCTCAGATATAGAAATAAGCTCCTTTTATTTAAAATTTGAGATTAACTCAAATAAAAAGCACGTTAAAAAATACGTATGTGTTCCTTAGGCTATGATTAATAAGATCCAAACACATAGCCTTTGAAGATTCAAATTAGTGAAATAAATTCAGAGATATAGGAGTAAATATACAAATTCATGCATCCATACTTATAGACACGGACAGCTATTTTTAAAATAATATATTTTAGCTGTATATGTCTTAATTAATGTTTATTATAATCTATTTTACCAAAAATTTATTTCTACTATCACGAAGTTCTTTTAGTAAAAATGAAATAGTTCCATAAGATTTGAAATAATTTGATTTAAATTCTATTATTTTATAGCCCAGTAATCCAAACACATATCTTCCTCGAGAATTACAATGTATCACAGTTAGGGTAGTTGAACAAGAGAAATGCCGCCGATATTGGCCAAATTTGTCAGATCAACAAATTTGCACAACCGTTTCTGCTGGAAAATCAACATGCCAAGTAAACCATTATTTCACGCAGGCAAACATAATATAATTAAAAAGTGATGTCAATGTTATTTTTTTTAGGGCGATTCGGGGGATCCATTAGTAATTGGTCTTAGACAAATTGGTATTGCTTCTTATAATGATGGAGAGTGTGGTCGTATCAAACCTACAGTACACACTAGAGTTTCCAGTTATCTACCGTGGATAAAATATCAAATGAATTTATATTTCGATGAACTAGTATAAACGTTCGGAATAAATACGTAATAATAACCTACATTTTTTGATTAACAAAAATTTTTCGCATGATTAATTGCTTTTTAAGTTCGACCATAGGCAGTGTTTCGTGAAAAAAATGTTATAACGATGTAATTAATACACCGATAATTTAATACAAAACTAACAAAAATCAAAAAAATATTTCAAAAAATCCTCTTTATACCCAAGCTGCACGTGTCAATACGAACTCGAAGTTGACAACATGAGTGCCAATTCCGTGCACCGCCGCTTCCGTAAACAAAACGGCCGTAAATACGCGAGCGCCCATCCTCAGAACTACTCAGCGTTGGGAAGTAGTTGTGGGGTGATCGCGAGTCTGGCGAGCGTCGCTACGCCGTCGTCATCGTCGACGATCGGCCGCGTCTAGACGGCGTCGGACCGTCAGTCAACCGGGCTGCAAAGGGGGAAGTGGAAAGGAGAGACACGTGTACGCGAACGTCCGCACGTAAGTAAGCCGACGTGTTTACGGGCCGAGCGCCGCCGGTCGATTAATTAATCGCCAGCGGACGGACGGCGACGGCTAATTGCGAGATAGCCGTTATAGAGTGAGAGTGAGAGAGAAAGAGAGGGGGGAGGGGAAAGAGAGCCAGAACAGTGCTGTTGTAAATTTCGGGGCTAGCGTATCGCACGGATGGAGTTTCGTCGGTCTGCATTTCCGCTGCCATTATTCGGCCCTGATTAATCGTCGATTGTTTAGAGATTTCGCGGATGAAGCGCATTAGGGATTTGTTAAAATGACGTCGTTGGATGAAGGATTGTGTAAGCATTTATTTTTAAATCTATAATTATTTCAAAATTATAAAATATTTTTAATATTTTATTCAGAGAAATTTTAAAAATTTAAAAGGTTTTTTCGTAATATTTTTAACTTATATACATTTAATCAATAAGATGAGATAAATAAAATATGAAATCTAATTTATACTACAAATTATTTTAGTACAACTTTTAAAAAACTTAGTTCATCAGGTTTATCAAAGAAGATTTTTATTGTCAATTGCCAAAAGAATCAAAATATGTATTTTTCCGACACTAATGCAATTTTCTACGTTTGCTTACTGCTAGTTCTAATTCCTTTAGGACATCGACGTAGAAAGGCGACAAGAGAAGGGTGCACTCGAATAAATTTCGCCGACGTCGCACCTCGGGGGTAAAATATGTTCACCAATTTATTCTTACAGCAGGTCTATGGATCCACATATCCACGCGTTCTTTCGCCTTCTCTCTCTTTCTCTCTCTTTCTTTTTCTGTCTCTCTTACTCTTACACATACACATAATTAAAGCACCATGTGCGCAGAGCTAGTGGGAGACCCCTATGCTATAAATCTTCAGGATCAGCAATATCGTCAGGACAGGCGTGCAACGGTCCTTTCGCTCACTAAGCGCCGTCGAGGAGTCGACAACGAAGACAATGACGTTAGAAGAAGAAGTTCTTATTCGTGAAAATAAAACCCTGGATTTTCACACCTTGCACATATTTTTATGATGTCTCTTTTTCATAAATTTAAGCAAGCAGATCGCATAGTGCAAGGGGACGGTTTGAAAAAAAATTTTTTTAAAATCGAGAATTTTATGTTTGTTTATATTTACTCAAATTGGTAAATAAATAGATTTCACAACTATTCTTCTCTATTTTGAACTAGGACTTGCCAACTTTTACAATTTGTAGATATTTTGGAATAAAGTTATAGTTTTTTATGTTTAATTCGATTTTTTAAAACTAAACTTTAATATTTAATAAAAAATAAAATTATTTCAAAACATTGTATACGTTTTACTTACGCAAGAGCTGATTTGACTAACAAATATTTACTACTTTGTAACTCACCTGGAACAGAAAAAATTACAAATATTATATTATATCTTTTCAATTTCGAAATATTTTATATGTTAATTTCTAATCACGGTGTACATCAACAGTAATAATTTTCAACTATTAATCAATAATTTGTTTACAAATTAATAATTTTATCATGCACTAGGTATAAATAAAAAATAACACTTAGTATTGTTATAAATAAAGCTTGTAATGTACAGAGATGCTAAATAGATTCGTCTTTCCTCTTTAAGTTCAATACTTCTATCATTACGAAACCTACGTTCTTCCACGTAACGAATGGTTGCACCAGCCTTTTTCTAGCACAATCTCAATCTTTTCGAAGGACTCCATGACATCGACATTGGAAAAATTTAGCGCGCATATATATTACCCTGACGCGCAGGTTATTTGCATTCACAGTGTGTCTGAGCGCGAAAAGAGAACTTGCTGCTCGACCCGAAAAGAAGTATAGGGTTTCGCTATGAAAGGCCTGGCGCAGCCGCGAGTCGCCAAGAAATTATGCGAACGTTCGGCTCCCGAGTAAAAGAGAACGCGCTCCAAAGCCCCGAATATGCAGATGTAACTTTGCCGAAAAAAGATTGATATTTATAGGGTCTGTAATGTGGGCGGTCACCTTTTTTTCACCAGCATTTTAAACTTTTTACTCTTATATTTCTTCTTGATTTAAATAAAACTCTTAATTTGTATAAATCAACATTTTACTATTATAAGAAAGTTACTTACATTTACTGAAAAATTTACTGTATGTTAATGTGAGTATATAATAGTTTTTCAATAAGTGCATGAAATAAAAATCCCTTTTCAAATATGAAAAATAAATGAAAAATTAAATAAAAATTGAAAAATTAGTAAAAAATTATCAACTTAAAAAAGGCTTGTACAAAAAATTGTTTGACACTCCATGCGTAAAGCTCTCTTTTGCGCACAATAGATCAAAATAGTTATTTTCGATACAAGTGCGAGAAAGTGATTTTGACCTCGTGCAGACTTTTGCGCTCGAGCGGAGCGAGGGTGAAAAGGTCACACGAGGTTGAAATTACTTTCTCTCTCGAGTATCGAACACAATTTTTCCGCATCACGTGCGTAAAGCTTGATTAAGCACAAGCATTTTTTCTGAGCGTGCGGAAAAACGAGTTTTGCGCCCAAAGGGCGGGACGGGCAACACCATACAGTATATCTGGCTTTGTTCACATCTTTTAAAAAAATACGGTTTGATATATGAGCGAGAAAGTAATTGCAACCTTGTAAATCCCGGTTTTCTATACTTATCAATTGGGCGCAAAATAGTACATTGCCGTCCTAGGGCGCAAAATTGGGGCATTCACCCTAAGGCGGGAATGTGCTATTTTTCGATCGCTTGACAAGCATACAATCGAATTTTGCGCCCGAAATGCGAACTCAAAAGAGGGGGCTAGCAGCTCGAGGGTTAATTTAGCTCCCCCGTTTCGCTTGGTCGTACACTCGCGCTCGGACCGGAATCTCCTGTTTTGCGCTCTTGGTACACAATATATTATACCCGCACTAGAATCAAAATGTACTATTTATTAAAATAATATACGTTTTAAAGTTCAAATAAATCTAAATGTAAGAAGAAAAGAACTAGCTTTTTCAGGCTCAGATGATATTTTGAGTATTCGTGCTAGTCACAGACGTCTTCGGCCCTCTCTACTCTTACTTGTAAACAAACTTCATCCTCACTACAAAAAGCTAATTTTCCTCTTAAGATGCATAATATACTGTTTTGTAAGT
This sequence comes from Eupelmus urozonus, assembly GCA_900480035.1. Lineage (NCBI taxonomy): Eukaryota > Metazoa > Arthropoda > Insecta > Hymenoptera > Eupelmidae > Eupelmus > Eupelmus urozonus. The sequence goes on from UELX01002715.1 coordinate 18,643, forward strand.
TTGTAATGTATAACACCTTTAAAATATAATTAATTTTTTTTAAGAAATTGCATACGCGATCTATATATCTATATTTTATAACGTAATTCCGTGTTACTATATAAACAATAAGAGAAATCGTGAACATTCATTTATCGGCAGTCACTAAATAATCACTACTTTAATCAGCAACAATCCCTATGCTAAAGAGCAAACACACGATAGCACAATCAATTAGCTTCCGACTTTTTGTCAAAAATAATCAATTACTTCTCCCTCCCTGGGACGCGCAACGCGAGCGAGAAACGTAACACGCGGCGACCAAGCGAATCGCTCGGACGGCCAACAAAAACTTCAGCGCTCTCGGATTTACAGGGATTTGCATGGGTAATGCCAAGAAATGGAAGGAGCCCTAGACGTCCGCCTCTCTAGGAATAGGCGAAAAAACGCGCCCAGAAACGCAGAGTGATTTGTTTTGCCAGTGGCGATTAGCGGACCCACCCGATGATCGATGGGCTTTTCTGGAGGCGTAAATTTAGAATTTCACGAAAGAAGGCTACAGAGAGATGTGTTAAGCCGATTTAGACTAAGCGCAGACCGCGGATCGATCTGTCACAGAGGTCCTTTGATCCTCGATGACGTTGCTGCTGTGCGTATTCGTGTAAATTAGCGTCAAAGCCGATTCGCACGTCTGCGAACGCGGTTTGGGGTACACATAGATAATCCCAACAATTATGTAATTTACTGTCAAGCAGTTAAAACTAAGAATGTTAATGAAAAAATAAGTTACATACAGTGATCATTGTGATAATAATTAAAGATTTGTATTTTAGTTGCCTAAAAATAAATACTTGATGAAATATGTCGAGATCCGAAAGTCCTACTATAATTGACTACATAGATTAAACAGTTTTTTGAGAATAAAAAAATATATTACATTATAATTTAATCCAGGGCTCTTATTCAGTAATGGTCTATGGGCCTATATCAGCCGATACACTATATCTCAGCCATCAAAAATTTCCCTTGATCTTATATCAGCCGATATAGGCCCGTTAGTTATTATTGAATAAGGGCCCCGGATATAGTTATCCTATATAATATTAAAGTATCTGTATAAAATTTCAAGTGATTTTCTAGAGCATTTCAAAACGGTATTTGAATACAATTTCTTATTTACTTTTATTTATCTAATTTGTTAATGTTAACAAAAATTTATTTTCTAAAACTTAACAATACATTTAAATCATTTATTTTTATTAGCATATTAAAAAAAATCATTTTTTAAATTAAAAAATAAATTTTCAAGGTAAAAAAGCAAAAAATAAAGAAACCTAGATACACTTTCCACAAAAAACCGAGGCTTGAGAGCGGAGGCTTGGCTCGATAAGACGCAACAATCTCCGAGCAGAGTATGCGCAGCGGCCGACACGGAAAAGGAGGAAAATTGTAGGGCTCCATCCGTAAAAGGATTTTACGCGAGAAACGCCCACGGTGTAGGAATTATTTGACCTCCGTGGGCTTAAAAGTAAAGCAAACGCGGTTCGCAGCGGCCGACTTAAAATTCTATTGATACTCAGTGTATTTTGTATTTTGTGTTGCTGAGCAAAGAAATGAATCAGAAATGACATTCTTCTGAGAGAAAACTGATGAATTAAACACAATTATAGAATTAAAAATTATTACGACTCTGGCAAACCTTTAATTGAATTACTTTTCTTTCTCACTTTAGGTATTTAAATATAATTTTTGAGATTTCGGAATAATAGATTTGAAATTTTTAAATGTTAATTTACTATAAATTGCATTATTTTTGTATAAAGAACTAAATTACGTACTAACTATTACCATTGCTTTAATCAATAAACGTTTATCAATTTCCCAATCTATTTTATTATTATTATTAAAATAAAAGAAACTAATTACAAACATTAAAAACTCTTTGCTTACAACAAAAAACCCTCTCCACATACTCCAGCTGTCTCACTGCTCTAAATTTCATTGTTCGATCACTTAAAAATATTCACTACATCTCTCTTATGATTGAAAGCTCGACCCACAATTTAATTTAATGAATTCACCAATCATGCGAAAGTGACGGGAAGGTGGAACGATGCGATGCGCGCGGTTCTCGCGAACTTCCAAGCAACGTGTGATTATCCAGCAACATCGCCCAAGCGCTCGTTCATCATTCTGGCGTTGCCACGCTACGTAGGATCCGTCTCGTGGCAAGACGAACGCGCACCGAGAGAGGACGGCACGGAGCTCGTGAGAAATGGAAGGAGCTCGTTGTTAGGAAAAGAGCGTTGCGCAACTTTGCGTTCTAATTATTGTGGCTACGAAATGCTGTTATTATAGCGGTCGGATACGCTGAAATGAGTTTTGTAGAGGATACGATAGGGCTATAATATGTTTTGAAGTGACGAGAATATATTGTTTTTAAGGTTGATTGCGCTCTTCTAAATGAATTAGTTAGAAAAATTACATTTAATTATTTATTTAATTTTGTATTATATATGAGATTTAAATGGTTTTTAAATATTAAGAATATATTTCCAGTAATAAAAATACGTTCAGCAAATTCGAATACTATTTTGCACAGCAAAGTGCACAAAAACCGGAAAGTTAGTGCATATCCAAGCTCAAATTTTTCCTCGATTCAACAATTTTCGGCATTCGAGTAATCTAAATTTCCGCAAAAAAACATATCGACCATTTCCAGAATTCAAAGCTCCACGAGCGAGCCAAGGCTCGGAGCCTAGCGCAGCATCCTCTTCTGAAATTATTTTTCCGTGCCTCATGACGTGGCAAGACTCTCGCTCTACCCTATAGGAAAGAAGAAAGATCCCGGCATCCGAGGCAGCAGCAAAGAAGAGAAAGAGGGTGCGGGGCACTCTCGTTCCACGTTCGGGTCCTGGACCGCCTCCAAAAGAGCCGCCTACTCTCCCTAAGACACGGGGAATCCCCCGACTTCATAAATTCCGGGAGCTCGCTGCTTGGCGCTGCTTTATGTATATATATAGTGGTCGACCGCATAACTGTTTCAAACCAATTATTATAAATAAAATGTGGCCCCGTAATGACAAACGGCGGAAGCCAAAGGCCTTTGCCAATGCTCGGGCTTCCGCCCTTTTACCGCGGGCGCGCGATTTATTGGTAAAATAGCGTGAGTCTAGGAGAGAAAGAGGATGGAAGAGAAGAGCGAGAGATGTTTTAGCGGGGAGGGCAAAAAAATTCATTGGGCCTTCCTGTTGGATTCGCATCATTGCTACTGAATGGTCGCTTTGGGAGAAATATATTGGGGGATGTGAGTCTATATGAATTTTTTTACGGGAATTATTCACTTTGCGAAAGTATTGAGTTGTTAACAAGTCAATAAATGTAGATTTACTTTAACTTTGATACTGGTGCACCGATGAAAAAGATTGTTTTAATATCACTGTTTTTATTATTTAAGTATTATTTTGAATAAATTAAAATAACTTTTAAAAAAAATTAGTTTTAAAGCGCGTACTAAAGAAAATTTTTAAATTTTATATAAAAGCATCATTTTTACAAACAGTTATGTAGTATTCAACAATATTCGTTCTCTAATAAATAATTCGTAAGCACTTGCACATTATTCAAAACTATTGTCCAACTACGAAAGCCCCACAACGACCAATCTAATCTCAAACATTACAAAAGACAGCTCGTAAATTCATTCAGCTCACTCATCACCCCTAACGAGCAATAATCTCCACGATCCCGGTGTATCTCGCCGCAAAAACAAAAGAAAGCTCGATAACAGCCCCGGCAAGACAAACGTGCCAATAACCAGCGCCGCCTCGCTTGCCAAGCTCTCCTACGAAGACGTCCCCTCCTCGTTCATTCAATTTGCCTCCGACGATAATATTCATCGAAAGTCAGAAGCCCCCCCCCCTACTACGACGATGGCGCCCCCTCTCCTCTCAACTCCCCATCAACAAAACTACAACCCCTTAATGCCCGCAGGCGCGCGCGTGCTGGCATCCGTGGCGACGCCGTAAATAATGCCGCGCCGCCGCGAGCAGCTTGTATCGCGATTAAAGCTACATTACATTTGTCAAGAGGTCGCCCACCCGCCGGCTTCTCTCGTCCGCCGTTACAATCGTTATTTAGGAGCCGCTCGCTGGCAACGCGCTCGCACTGCCGATGAGGCCCGCGCTCTCGAAAAGAGGGGCTCACCGTGCCAGAGAGCGCGGCTGGCTTTTGGAGAATGAGGGAAGGGAGAGAAAGAGAGAGAGGAGTACTCGGCCTCATTTAAATAAGGAAATTACGCTTTTCGCCAGGGATCCTCCCTCTAGCGTTGGCTGCCTCTTTGTCCCCCTTTTTTCGTTCGGCTAACGCTGCCAGAGTTGCTCGGCCCTGGATTTATAGGCACAGGCGCTTTTTGTTTTTCGCTTTATGTGTCTTGGCTTTCGTTGAGAGCTTTTATTGTTCGAGGTGAGGCATTTCTGAGCGTACCAGATAGGTGGAAGTAAAATCATCGTTTCGATGAATCTTTGATTTATCTGGTGGCTGTATCTTGAATGGAATGTCATAATTCTGGTATTATGGACTTTGAATAATTGTTTAGAAATTTTAAGTGAATAAGGTAAGTTCAAAAATTTCATTTTAATGCCATCCTTATACATTTTTGGTATATTGAATTGAAATTTTATCTACAGGTAATTTCGTTTAACGTTTTTAAAAGTGAAATTTTTAGAGTAAAATAAACAACAAGTTCGGTATGCATATTTATACGAATTCAAAAAAGCTTTTTGGACACATTAGCGTTACGATGCTATTAAATGGGTACCGAGTGCATCAAGAATTTCAGGACGGCGAAAACAGAATTAGTTTCCGCATTTCGCAAGCAAGCGCCAAAGGTAGGTACGAGGTAACTCAATTTGCATGTGTACTTGCAAATTTTCCTAATGTACAACGTTATATTGGAGAAATTTAGCATCTGAATTCACAGGTGCATTAAAATTAAAAATATTTAAACATTAATAAATAAAAACAATATTTGTTAATAATTAAAATATATTGATCATAGTGTTTCATTTAAAAAGCTTATTTTTACAAACATTACATGTGAGATGTAGGATATTGTAAATTGTAAATTTTTCTACCGCTTTAACCACTTTTTAAACTACTTTTTAAAAGATTAATCGAAAATTTTTAAAAGATTAATCGAAAATTTTTAAAAGTTATATATAAAAGTTAAAAATATATTTAAAAAATTCCTTCATGCATAAAATCTGAGTTATTAAATTTTATTAATAAACAAGCGAAACGAATATGGAAACCACACAGCAACAAAAGCTCTCAAGTTTCATCTAAAAATTTCAGTAAAATACACTCGACTAACAAAAAATAAAAATAAAAAAAAAAGCCGAGCAACAAAATGATTTAAAATATATTGATAAAAAACTAATTAAAACCTCGTGCAGCGAACTTATTTTTAACCAAAGGCTATAGCTTCAATTAAATGAAAGCCATTCTTTCGGTATAGCAATACAATTAAAAGCACGGGGGGGCTTCTCCGCTGCAGGCTGCAGCATCACGTCGAGCTCTGCTCCTCGCGAAATATCGACGAGATTACGCAGTAGCGAGCGGGCGCGGGCGCGCCGCTTTGTAATGCGCATACAAATGCAACCGGGTAAAATATTCGCGCGGGCGCGCGCGTGCAAATTAAAATGACACTGAAATATATATGGCCGCTGAGCGCTGCACACAGCCAGCGGCGCGAATAAATTGTTTACGCGTGCGCAACTCCCGTCAAAGCTCCAAGGCTGTCTGTTCTTGTTTTCTTTTTTTCGAAAAAGAGAGAGAGAGAGAGAGAGAGTGGGAGAGAGAAAGATATAGTACTGGGGTGAGTAACAAACGATCGTGACAGTGCACTCGCTCCACTTATCTAGAAGTAGATAGGGCAATGGACGACCGCTAATTTTGCTCAGAGTTGTGCTTGTGGTGTTATTTAATGATATATACAGACTGACTTCAGTGATTAGACGAGTAACAATTTTTATGTAAATAGTTAGAGTATTATTTTTTCATATAACTGGGTATAACTTAAAAAAGTTTCTATGACAGATCAGCTTGTATATATCAATGATTATTGAATGGTTCACGATAAAACATATTAATATTTTGTATTATTCGGATATTAAGAAATTTTTTAACTGTTTAAAATGAATCTCACAATTCCACAGAATATCATTATGGCATGAATAAATTTGCATTGAAAATGCATTGACTGATGTATTATTTACTGGATTAATCATAATTATGATTAACGTAATTCTACGCATACTTTACAAAAGCATATCCCTTCTAGTTTGATAAAGGCAGTGTAACGTAATACAATTTCTGGTTGACCATTCTATGTAAATTATTAATAATTGATTAACGTTATTACGCTTCAATCAATAATACTTAAATACATGCCATTATGCACAAATAATCATTCAGAACTGAATATATTCGATCAAAATAAAATAAATATTAGTTTTCCTACTTGTAAACAATTTTATTGTAAGTTATTAGGATAAAATTCTATTTTAGATAATAAATTTTCAATTACTTAGATTTAAACGTATTTTTTAATATGGTATATATTTTGTACAAGGACACTAATAAATGTGACTAAACCGGTGCCTAGATAATACGATATTTGGATACAAAATGCTTTTTTAAAGCGTGCAATCATTTTTAAAAATAAATTTCTTAAACAATCTGTTAGCGATACTTTTTGAAAGTTCTTAATAAATGAATCAATAGAATTATGACACAAGTACTTTCTATTAGTACTGCCTTTCTCTATACTATTCAACGAACACTTTGCGATTGTGTTCAGCTATTGCACTATGACAAAATAATAAAGATAATGCAGATAATAAATGGCACTTAATTTAACTTTATTAATGATCCTTATTACAAAAAAGTGATTAAAAATCGATAATCTTAAAACAGTTCTTATAAGGACATAAAATCCATTTATTGAATCGGATTTATCAAATTTTTCAGAATTAATATTATTATATTTTATATTATAAACGTACTATATTCCCGATTCCAATTCCACGGATATAACATTCATTCTGATCTTTCAAAAATAAAACATAAAATTTATTTTCTGTTAATGTTACAATTAAGAATAGCTTTCATGTTCAAATTTAGTTTATAACCAATCAAACTTCTGACCTCGATAAAATCTAAATTTTTCAAATCCCAATTACCGACAGACCGCGCGTCAAGCTCCCCGTTACGTTGGCCGCAACAAACGCCAGAAAAAGGAGGCGCGTAAGCTCAAAAAACCTTACCGCTATGGCCATTCATCTGCACGCCAGCGCTGTCGCGCACGTCTAGGAGAAAAAGCGCCGAAAAGTTCAGGAGACAGAGACGAATGGAGACGGGAGCGGGGAATGGCAGCAGCCGAGCGATCGACTGGCAAGCTTCGTGTCCGTCGAGGGAGAAATTTGAGAGTTGCGTTCGGCAGAGAAAGAGAAAGAGTCTGGCTTCTGAAAAGTTTCAGAGCTATACGATTTTTAGGCGTTCTATTTGAAGTTTAGACCTGGGAGATTGGGTTTGAGCTTTTCCAGTTTCGCTGGGATTGTTAATGCTCGTAGATTTACGTATTTTTGAAGAAAGATCCTTATTGACGGTATTTCAACGGTATAAAGTTTGTTTGAATTAGGAACTTTTTATTTTGATGTTGCAAATTCGTGAATAATGTTCGACCGTTTGATGCATGTAATTTACTCATTTATAATATACTGAAGTTTAGTTAAGTAGTATGTACTTGATTTGGTCAGACGACCCTTGAATACCTTTGGACATTTGCAGTGTCCAAGCTAAGGATATTTAAATTAATAAAATAATATTTGTTAGTAATTATATAAGGAGTTAAACAATTAAAATAATAAATTTAATGAGAATCTCATCAGAGTTGAAATTTAAAATGCACACTACTGACAAGGAGTGTATCTCACTTTTGGATCACAGGTTTTACACAAATTCAAAGACCCTAAAAAAAATTCAACCCCATAACATACAGACTCACGAAAATCTCTCCATACTTGTACAATAGCGAAACAATTTCACGAGCGGGACGCGCCATTATGAGCGCGAAGGTCGCATCCGATCTACGTCGCTATCTTCTCCCACCGAAAAAGGAGAAGCGCAGCCGTGTGCGAGAGGGAAAAACGATTCGCCAGAGGAAAAGAGGAAGAGAGAGAGAGAGAGAGAGAAAGTATTAGAGCGCGCACTACGACCCTGAACTTGCGCGGGCTATGCACGTCGTCGTCGATCGATATGCGCCGCAGGTTCACTGCCCCGGCTTGGTCTGTCTCTCTCTTCCCCATTCGCTAGCGCGGAGTGCGCACGGGCTCTTTTATCTCACGCGCCAGAGTTTTAGGCTGGGAGTTTCGAGGATGCGATGCAGGATCGATTACCGGGCTCTAAAAAATGCGTAGATTATTTTTTCTTTTTATAATAAAAATAAAGTAGGGTTATTGAGATAGTGATAAACAGTGATAATTATTACTTTAATTATTTTGTTAAAAGACAATTTTTGTTATTGCATACTTTATAGTTAATTTTATACTTTACATTTTTAAACATGTCTACAAAAATATGATTCGCTATGACTAAAGCTGCAGCGTTGTGACATAAAAAGCAACGTTTTAAGAATTAGGTTACATAATTCTTTCTTTTAAAATATTATTTAGCTACTCCTTAAAATAATATTTTACGTACTTTTACCTTCAGGTACTATCACTCATTAGACTCATTTTGAGTATTTCTAAAAAGTTAATGAATTCTGTTTGAATATAAGAAACTTTTTATTTCGAGCTTTTACGAAAATATTTTAAACAGGAGATTTAACGATGTAATTTATCAGTTATCACGATTTAACTGCCATAAAGTTATCATGTTGTAAATAAAATTTTAATAAATGTAAGAAAAATAGCTTTTTGATGCAAAATAAATGAATAATTAATTAATTCATTAAATCAAGCAAGGCCTAAATTCCGCATCTCTATAACCATCTCTAATCCGCTTATCGTTCTTAATGCACAATAAGCTTTCGATCGAAGTCTAACAAGCATTTGAAAACAATAGCTCAGAATCAATTTAACAATTAAACGGAAAAATGAAATGGCTCGAGCGAGGGGTAAGAATAAAGGGAAGCCCAGTTCGACAATGGTCGACGCGCGAGCGGTTCGCGCGATAAGTCTCGAGAAGAATGGAAGTTTCCAATTTCACGCGTCAACAATGGGTTTATCTTGAATCGGCAGCTATTAGAAGCCATTCGAGGACACGTGCTGGATATCGATTGGTTCGCTTGCTCGGCCACTCGAGCCACCTCCGATATATACGCGCTCTGGAGGAGGAAGAAGAATAAGGAGAGAAGAAAAATAGGGGCCTGTGAGAAGGAAAACAAGATCGAAGAGTGAGGCTGAGAAAAGAGAAAAAGAAGAGCGCTCAGGCTCTCTCCCTCTCTCTCTCTCTCTCTCTCTCTCTCTCTCTCTCTCTCGGCAGCGAGAGGAATTTAGGGATTGTCAAGTGATCGGAAATAGCCTGGAAAGAATAAAGTATTTTTTATATTGTTTTCTTATTTCGTTGTATAAATATTATGTTGTTTTAATTTTCTGTTATTTAAGGTTTATTAAATACACAATTATCTCATAAAATGAAATAAATTTTACATACAAAGAAATACACACTGAAGTAAATTACAACAAATATCAATATTATATTATTTAAGGGAGATAAACACAGAGTTCAAAAACATTAAAAATTTAGAAGTTTTCATATTTAGGTCAGAAGAATCAACTTTAATAATTTATGATAATCAAGTATCAGTAGATATATCGTCGTTCCTAACGAAGACTAATACATTTCAAAAACTACCGATTTTCAACTCTTATTTACAGATACTCTGAGTGATTTTAACTTATCAAAGAACTTTGA
>UELX01002716.1:0-28585 GCA_900480035.1 Eupelmus urozonus
TTAACCTTTAGGCTGCGGGGAAATTTCAGTACAAATTGACCTCTCAGAATATGTGAAATGTATTCATAATATCACTGGATATCTTAGATAGTCGCTGACTTGACTGCTGGTCCATATATGGACCAGCCCCGCAGCCTAAAGGTTAAAATATATATAATATACATCTTAATTTATGTACCTATACTCAATTAAAGAGTAAATTAAAAAGCTTTAATTTAAAGCTATCAAAATGTTACTTTTATCAATACATGATGGGGAGTACTATATATCCTCGAGTCTGACCTAACATGACTGGTATCTACTGTTAAAACTAATAAGTAGTGTAAAATTCTTTAATTGATTTTTTTAACCAAAATATAAATACAAAATGTATATATAACGCAATTATTTTATACAATACTAAAAATTATTTAAATAAGTCTTAGTTGTATTACAGAAAAACACTCGAACATTAAAATTGAGTCAATTAAGTACATATAAACATTACCAACTTGCATAGATAGTTTTATTAATGTTTTCATAAAAATATTTTCAATATTCTTATATTTAAGATCCAAGTGATTTTTCCTTAAGAATAACATCTGTAAAATATATACAAAAAATAATAAAATATACCAGAAATCGCTTTTATAACATTCATTTAAGTAATGTTCTTTTTACAAATTTAAATTTATTTTTTTTTTAAATTGAAGTTGCTTTGTACATAATATAAACTTTTTTTTTAAATGGATTGCACATTATTTTTACTTTCGCTTTTTTGGCGCGAACTCCAAACCTTTTATGTGATTCTTGTGAATACGATATTTTTCTGAAAAGAATTTATGTTTTTAATATTTATTCATACATTTTAAAAAATAATATAAAAGTTGAAAAACCTCACCTGTTAACAGCTTGTATACGTATAAAACTTGATTTCCTTGGACAAGTACACTGGGTGTTTTCTTTCCTGGAACATCAGTTATTGTAGCACTTGCACCTATACCCTGACATTCTTTGCTAAACTCTTCCAGTTTAATACCAAAGGTCTCTAAATTATTTATTAAAGTAACCTAAAATTTTTAATTTTAATTAAAATCATTTATAAAAAAAAGTAATTTAATAACTAAAATAAATATTAAATATTAAACCTTTTTATTCCCCGATCTAGTAGCGACGGTAATATCTATAGGCTCTAATTTTCCGCTATGAAGTAATTTATTACCAGCTACGGTGATTTCGTGTGAGTGCGTCATTTTTCCAATAAATTTATTAATACCATCTTCCATCGTTATACTCATTTGATTTTCTTTCGTTCGTAGAATGTCGGCTAGTAGCGGGTTAATTTTTAATGCTCTGTAATAAATAATTTGGATTTAGTTTTCTTTAATAAACGATTTAAAATAAAAAATGTAATGCAGTATAAAAAAAACTTACTTTCCATCTTGTAAATTCTCAGATTTGACATACTCTGTAAAACATCTGCGTATTTCTGTCCTTTTTAAGACATCGCCTTTTCTGTAATAATTACATTGTTATCAATTTATAGTCTATGAGTTTGTGAACTTATCTTTTCTTGCAATCATATCTGATTGTATTTATTAATACTAAAATCACTAAATAAAAACTTACTCATATCCAAATTTAGAAAGTACTGGTACAACAGCTGCAGTTACTTTAAAACATTCAGAAATAACAGGAGCATTTGAAACCTCCTCTTCTTTAGCAATAGGTTCTTCCATTACTACAAGATTTCTTATTAGTGGATGATCCATCTAAACAAAAACAATAGTTTAAACAAATAACAAATTTTAAAATAAATTAGCTATTTAAAAAATAGAGCCACAAATGCATACTTTAACTGATAGTAATGATTCAACTCCTTTCAAAACTGATGTATCAACTAGACCTTTTTCTTTTAAATTAGCTAAAAACACTGATAACTTCTTGAATGATGATTTTTTTACATCAACAGTCTTTCCTGGTGGACATGCACCAATAACATGATTTTTAAAAAATGTTGATGTTATCATTGGCAAATCTCCTTTCTTTAAACTGGTTTTACAAGCTTTTAAAAAACAATATTCTAATAGTGAATCCATCTCTTGTACTGGATCAAGAATTTCTTCTTTTACATCTTCACTATTTAAATCTTGTGATAATAAATTGGATTCTATATCATCTTGTGTCATCTCATCTTCATTTTCTTTACTTTCTGTTAAATCAACTTTTTCAATATCATTAGAAATTTCATTCATCTCACCATCAGCCTTATTTTCATCTTTATTCTCTTCTGAAAGTGTAACTTTTAGACTATGAATTTGACTTGGAATCATAGGTGCTTCTAATTTTGGTCTAGCTGGTGGTTTCTCCATATTATACAAAGTATCACCCATCACATGAAGAATTTCTACACATTTACCAAAACCAGCCGACATATACATGTCTTCGCTAGAAATTGCTGTAATGCCAACTGCTACTGGAGCCTGATTTTAAATTATAATATAAATTATCATCTTATTGAAAGAATTTATTAATATAAAAAAGAAAAAAATACCACCTTATTATCATCTGTGACTACAGCTACTGGCGTTCCCTTTTTTAATTTGCCATATGAATGAAAATTGATGGGTTCATCAGTAACCACACCTGGCAGCATTAAATGAGCACCACTAGCTAATCTAGGAACTACAGGAGATCGAGTTATAAATGTATAAAGTAAATCTGGATGTTGCCACAATGTAAATATTGTAGGTAATAATTCAGACGGAGAATTAAGTTGGAAAAATAATGGAACTTTTGCAGTGCAGTATACTTTTCCTATTTGGCCGCTGTGCGTACAGATTTTCAAGACATTGACAGCTTCTTTTTTTGGAAGAAGATTTTGAATTTCTTCAGGTTTCAAGGAAGGAAAAGCTTGTGCAACTTCGTCGCATAATTTTTTTCTGTAAAAAATAAAATTGTTCATCAATTAATTCCTTTTCATTGACTTATAAATTTGTTTATAGTTCTTACCTTTCAGTTCCTTTCAATTGATTGTTTGATTTAACTTTAAAAGGTTTAATAAACATTTTGATACCGAATTTTCAAAACGAACTTGTAGTTTAAAAATACAAACAATGAAAACATATGAGTCAATAAGACTTTCTATAATTAATTTCTTACTTTTGTTTTTAAAATTTAATTATATTGTTTTGCTAATAATATTATATTTTTTTAAGTATTTAAAAATAGTAACTTCATTGTTAGTTTCATAAAATCATAAAATACTTGTAAAGATCATAATACAAAATTTAAGGTTAGATTATGCGGGCCGTGTATATTGCCAGATTCTAACCGCTGAACATGTATATATATATGTATACATGAAAAAGCGTCTGCCATTCGGAGCTCAGCCATCAGGTGCATTTAAAAAAAATTCTGACGTCATTATTAGTGAGTACGCCCATTGGCTGCAACGAACTGAAATCGATTACGGCGCGAAATCCTTCTTGTTTGAATAAAGTAACAAATTGCTTTGGGTCGGAAACGTGATTGTTTTCAAAATATTAATTTATTTTAAGTCATTTTAAATTTATTCGAGTAATAAGTTATTTAAAATGTTGTAGATTCTGATAAAATGACATCTGCATTTAATAAGTATTTAAGTTGTGTTTTTTAAAGCTCTGTGTTCTGTATAATCCACAATAGTTTCGAAAGTAAAATCAGAAATCAAATGAGACAAATTAGCATAAAATCTGATATATTCCCAATGTAGTTTCAATTAGGCGCTCTAACTTGAACGCTTTTAGTTATTCAGGTAATAAGCGTGGGTTTTTGGACTAGATTTGTAGGTGTATAAATTACAAAAAATTGCAAAAGTTATGCAAATTTTTAATTAGTTAATTTTATGCATAGATCATATTGTGGTTGAATAATTGACACAATGGTCTGTAAATAAAACATTTGAAATATTAGTTTTCTTTTCATTTAATAAAAAATAATAATACAAATGCTTTAAATATTTAAAAAATTTAAATAACTTCTAAATTATCTTAAATTTAGAATCAAGTTTTATTTTCATTATCAGTTTATATCATTTAAAAAGATTTATTTCCTTTTTCAATGGTAGATATTTATTACTGTCTTAAATGAATCAAAGAAATTAATTTTTTATATTTATTTTGAAAGCATTCGTAATTAACTCTTTGTTATCTTTTAAAATCTTCGAATTTATATTAAAAATTTCGCATTATTAAAACTGTTAAAGATAATCTCAAAAACTTTAATTATACCAATCTATTATTTTAAAGTTCAGGGATTATCGTTCAAAAATCATATAAGAAATACATACTAAATTTAAACATTATAATTAACCATCTCTAAATAAAGCGTCAAAACTGCAGATAACAAAGGCTCCACTCCAATCACATCAATCACAAACAAATAAACCAACATCCTATATCCCTACTCTCCCCAACCCAAACCAACCAACTTTATTTCCATCAATCTCCTCAAAAAGCAAAAAAGAAAAAAAGAAAAAAATCAATCGCAAAAAAGCCTCCAAGAACCTGACAACTTCCCCGTCGGTCGGTCGGACAATTCTATCCCTACCAGCGTGCCTCTAGAGACCGAAAGGGTCAGAGAGAAAGAGCGAGAGAGCCAGCTCGACTCGAAAGGAAGGAATAACCTGCCGCAGAGAAAGGAGAGAGAAAGACTATCCGCTCTGGCAAAGGTATATATACCTATATCTAATTCTACCCACGATGCTTCATCCTTACTCTCTCGCAAGCCAGAAAGAGACAGCACTCCGCGAAGAAAGAGAGAAAAGAAGAATATAAGCACCCCGACGGCGCACCAGCCACAGAGAAAGACAGAGAGAGAGAGAGCGAATCGAAGTAGGCGGCAGCGGTGGTCAGGTAGAGCTGGCTGGTCTCGCGCAGGCGCCTTGCAGCTACGTAAGCGTATACCTATATCTGTAACCGTGCTTCTCTCTCTCCGCGGCGGCCCCGTCGTCGGCTCGGGCTCGCTGCCGAGGGGCGCCACCGTCAGTCCGCCGCGAGAAGTGCTCCGCTCGAGTCGCGCGTGCTTATTCGCTCTCTCTTTCTCGTGCTCCGCTTCTTCTTCTTTATACACCAATTCTCACAGCTCGATATCGCACCAGCTCTCCCCGAGGCATTGCAGCTTTGATATAGTCTCAACCCGAGTGCGCGAGCCTAGAGAGGCCCACAAGTATAACAGGGGGGAGAGCGCAGCTTCCTGGGGGCTCCGGCGACGAGCTCGCGCAAGGGCCATAATCTCTCTCTTTCTCTCGTCTGGTGTGCAAGAGAGACTGAGACATACACGCGCGCGCGCGCGCCCCAGCAGCATCGCCGCCCACTCGCTCTCTATATCTCCGTGTCTCACTCGCAGCTGCTGTCGCTGCTCAGGATCTCTCGACCAGTGGAAGACGTGAGTACTGCCAGCTACCTTACACTTCCTGCGACAGACGTAGCTACGTATACGTCCTCGCTCACTCTCTCTATCTCTCTCGCTCTCTTTCTATCTAACCTTCGAGCCGCACTCGCGCTCTCTCTCTCTTTCTCCGTCTCTCTCTATAGCACACGGCAGCAGCAGCTCTCGACGCGCTATCGACATTTAGCGTGCGCGCGAGGGCGCGCGTATAGATGTGTGTGTGTGTGCTGCCGTGTGCGCCTCTATATCTATACGCGCGTATATAAGCGCGAGTTTCGCGCTGGCTCTCTGTGTGTGCACGTATATATATCTATACGTATACGTCCGCGAGCCGAGCGAGAAAGAGACAGAGGCATTTCCAGCAAGATGGCCGTGTGCGCGATTTACGCGAGAGCGCGCGCCTGCTGTGTGTGTGCTCCTATGTACGCGCGCTCCAAAGAGCCTATAACACTCGCTCACCGCGACGTTATTCTCCTCTTCTCGCCCTCGCGAAATTATCGCGCGCCATCGTCGCGATGATAGCCGTCGTCGACGGGCCAAAGCTGTCTCTCCCGGCGCGCGCGGGGCGGGCCAGCAGCTCTTTCCTATCTTTTTCTCTCTTTTGGCCAGCTCGCGAGTCTCTCTGGAGGCTGGAGCGTCTGCGTGCGAGAACGAGGAAAGCTGCCTGCGGGGGGAGAGGCCCTCGCTCTCCTCGCGGAAATGCCAAAAAGTCTCGAGCGCTCGCCGTGTATGTATCTCTTGCGTATGTCGTGTATGTATATACACTCGCGGTGAGCCGAGTGTATGTGTGTATATGCGTATATACGCGAGATCGATTCCGTCCGGCGACTTTCTCCGAGGAGCGCGCGTGGACACGAGCGAGCCTACCCTCGACATCGGCGACGTCGCCGTCCTCTGCGCGCTGTCTTTCACTTTTTTTTTTCTCACTCTCGCCGCTTTTGTTATTTTCATTGTCTTACGGAACAGAAGCGATTCTATTTCTCCCTCGGGTGGCTCGTTGGAGGTTAGAGACGTGTATATATAGCTGTATGTGCGTATACGTATATGCGCGAGATGACTCCGCCGAATCGGCCGGAACTGGTTCTGTCGCGAACGTAAAAACAGAGCGGCTCTCTCTCTCTCTCTCGTAATGCACCTCTCGCTGCTGTAAACAAGGCATAACGCGCGAAGCCGCTCATTACGCAGACGAGCTGATTATGAGGAAAACGCGCTGGTATAACGGAGCAAGCTCCGGCTTAAAAATGAAGAGGGCCGTTTGTGTTTAGGAAGCGATAGATCGGCCGCGTTGCGCGCATTGACAGCTGAATCGGCCGTGGCCGTGTATAGCGGCAGAATCAGCTGTGCACATCGGCAAAGACGATATTTTCCGCTATGACTGCCCGAGAGAGCCGTTTCCTCTTCGGGCGAAGCCAGGCCACCTATGCCAGCAGCTCTCTTTTACTCTCCTTTGCGTCACTGATAACAGACGGTTGGCTACTTTTTTTTATTCTTTCTTTCATTGTTGCACCGCTGCGGAATTGTTTCGGTCGTTTTGTGCTTGGATATAGGTGTCGTTAAGTTTTTGTTTTGCTCGCGGCTTTTCATGGCCGGGAGGAGATGAGAGAATGATGATTCCTTTTTTTTTCTTTCTCTTTGGGAAGGTGTAGCGCGGCGATGCGCGTCAGCTGTGTGAGGTAGATGTACGCGCTGATTGCCGGGGGATTTGGGAGTTATGTCAGAGGAAAGCCGATTGTTTTGAGTGTGTTTGTGAGGATTAATTAGCGTTTGGCCTTGCGATTTTTTTTTTCTTTTAGGTGGAAGGTGGGGATTGGTTTTGGTGTGTTTATTTTGTTATGATAATTTTAGTGATGGAGCGTTAATGCTTAGTAACGAAAACATGAATTGTTTTGCGAACATTTATGGTTCTCAAAAATTTACCTTGGCACCATATTTATTGTACTTCATTTTAGATTAATAAAATTTACAATTTTGATTAGTAAAGAATATTCACTAAGTACTTTAAATAAGTAATATGAACGTGCAGAATATCTGCGTAAAGAGCTACTGGCATGAATAAATAATTTTTTTCTATTAGTGACTTCATAATTGTTAAAATCGTCATTATTACATTTGAATTAAGTGCTTATCCGCATACTTAAAAATATTAAAAATACCAAGTACTATTTTAATAATTACAAAGTTATATTAACATTGTAATTATAATTTTAGATGTTATGAATACGCAGACACAAACATACGTGAATACAAATGTTTGAAAATTCTATACAAATGCATATTTCAAATGAATCTGTCAGTATACCTTTACACCACTGTTTTTAAATAAAAAATTATTTTAAATATTTTTTATATATAAAATAAATTAAAGAAAGACGTTTTGAAAAAGTAATTTATTAAACGATACTTAAAAATAAACAAATAGTTTATTTTTATAGTGATTATACAACTTATACATACATAATAATAATTCGCCTATTGCGCGACATTGCTTTCAAGAAAAAGTTTCGCAATGATCACATGCGAAAATTCGTAAGCATAATGCTCGCAACAATGTCTCTGACATTCTAAAATACTTATAAACGCTAACAATATAAAAATTTTAGGTACTAATAACCTACATTTTTCGATCTTCCACCATTTCACACAAAATTTCTACAACAACCTTCGAAAAAAACCGCGCCAATAAACCAATATCCCACACCGAGATATCACGAATCTCCACGGCCAGCCGCGAGAACATTAACACTGCCCGATGCCGGCATAAATAGGTTACTGATAATTAATATTCTCCAACTAATTCGCCCGATAAGATACTCGTTACAATTAGCTGCTCGCGCAGGCGCATTTCCTTATATTAACCATTTGAAACCTTCGCTCGCTCAACGCTGACGCGTGCTGTCAAGCTCGTAACATTAAATAATCAAAGCCGCCTGGTGTTAAGAGATCGTCGATTATAACGTCATCTTTCATTTCTTTTTTCTAGGTCTTGTTTCATCGAATGTAAATAGAAAGGTGTCGCGCGCTTTGGGATTTTTTTCTTCGGCGACCTTCGCGCTCGCTGCTATAGTTGCGAAATTTAATGTGTGATGTGTTGTGTGATTATGCTTATGATTAGGAATAAGTAGGATGCGTTGATTAATTTGAACGTGGATACGGTGTTAAAATTTTGGGTTGAGTATTTGTGTGTCTGAAAGGATAGACCCGCAGAGTCAAATGGGGAAAACATTTTATCTGTATGTAAACAGTGCAGTTCTCTCCAAACAGCAAACGTTACGCACTCTCCTTTACATCTTCATTGACCATCGAACGCATGTATATCATTAAACTAATTTCAAACGTTACAAAATTCTTCTTTAATATATACACAACTCACACGACATTTAAATATTTTATTAATTACGAATCCACTGTTTACCACCTTATACAATACGTTAAGCAGAAAAATAAACAATCCAGCCGTCTCCCACATTCCCAAACAAACAACGGCACTTAATTACTCTACTAATCGTTCGAATTCCCTCGGAAAAACCGTACTAAGAACCTACACTCGCACCTGCGCCGCAGAAAAGATGCTGCCTCGATAAACACACTAGGGCCAGGCCGCACATTATTCAAATCAGCGCGCGCAGCCCGCGCTATATCATTATAACCCCAGCCATTTGCATGAATTAATAAGAGTACAAAAGTGCATTATATACATATTAGGCTATTCAATAAACCCCGTTGGCTAGCCAAGGGTAAAGAATCAGAAATTTTCGCGCAGGTTATCGCAGCCGCCAGCGTCTCTCTCTCTCATTCTCATTATGTCTTTATCACGATTTTCTCGCGCGCGACTCGCCTGTGTATATGCATATACGTTCGTGCGGCCGCGTTTCTCCCTCGGCGAGCACGGTTCATTTTCCCATGATTTGCGCGGCAGAGCGCAGGTTCGCGTATATATAAGCGCTCCGAAGAATGCAATCGAGAAAACTGCGAAGCGGCCTTTTGCAGCAGCGCAGTGAGTTTAGAATGGATTTTTCTCGCTTTTTTTTTTATCAATGTGAGAAAGGAGCGCTGGGACAATGTGTCGCGGCGGGCTGGGAATTGCGTTGGAGAAAATCCCGGGGACGCGGAATGCGAGTAAAAGTTTTGGGAGAAGAGCGGTTTTATAAAAGCGGGGGCGGGATGGCTGGGTTGGAAAGTTGGTTTGTTTGGGTATAGGTGCGTGATTTAGCTGGAAGTGTCTTGGTTTTCACTGTCTCCTCTAGGTGTTCTGGAAACCTAGAAAAAATTGCACGGTTTCGGTTTCTTTACGGTATTTTAGATTGCAGATGCGTGCTTGTTTCTTGATGTTTATGGAGAGTGGGAAGAGATATTCAGTGTTTTATACTTCTTCAATTTTATCTGATTAAATGCTCGTTTAGGAAGAATTACATTGTTTTTTACATTAATATTACCTCATTCTGTATTATTTGCTTTAATGGAGTTTTAATTAGTTCAAATTTTATTGTTATGTAATTGAATATGCATTTAGCATCATATTTAATAAAAAAAGCTTTCCGTTCGTTTGCAGTACTGACCCACTTAATTTAATATGGTTATTACCACCTAGTGATACGGAAATTAATAGCATTGTTTGACATTTGTAAACGAATTTCGCATAATCATTATATTATAATCCTACTCCTGTCTGAATTCTCCCAATAAAAACCAACCGCGATCCTCTACATAAAACCAGTGATAAAGATTCGGGCGGAGCAGCCGATATTAAAAATCTTTTTTCACAAAGCTCGCTCTTTGTTTCGCAACACCTTTAAGCATTTTTCCTCTAGATCAAACATGCAATTTCAAAACTCACACACAACAGCTCGGCCCGTTTATTATAATTCGTTACAATCTAGCGAGCTAAAATAATCACCGACGCTCGTTTTCCTCCGGAGCTCCGATTTGCATTCGCCGTTGCTCAATCTCCCTGACCCTCGTTTCGAAAACCTGCATTTCCCACCGAAAATGCCTTTATTAAGAGCCTCCGGCGTCGATAAACATTTCAGATCGCCTTGTTTGTACATGCACACACACGGCCCTTTGTCACGAAGCGCCGCCGGCCCTGCTCACTCCACCCCCGCATCCAGCCTGCCATCGAATCCTCAAAAACCAATACTGTAATAAAGAAAAAGGCGTAAGGACGGAACAGATCAAGAAGTTTGAATTGTATCGACCGCTGCAACACAAAGCGAGAGGAGAGAGAGAGAACAAGAGAAAAGGGGGGTGAAGTAGAAACGAGGGCGATGAATATTTGAGCGGCCGGCGTCGGGGGGTATATACGTACACACATGCACCCACCCACACAGACTAAGCAGAGCCGAGCTAGAACGTCAGAGCAGCTCGGCGCGCGGCCGGCTTTGCTATCGATTGCGCCGCGCGATATCGCGCACGCACGCAGCGACGTCGCGAAACTACCAGGGGGTTGCTCGCCAGTGCTGCCTCTCTCTCTCTCTCTCTATACTCTCTGCTCTGACACTGTCAAGGTCTCGACGCGGTCTGACCGACCGGTGAAACTACATGCTCGCCGCTCCATTTTCTCGCGCGCCGGCTTTATTTTTACAATTCGAGTATGCGGCATTGTGTCTTTGCACGCGCGCGCCTCGCACAATGAGCCACTTGCGCCGGTGTGTATATATAGGTAGGTGGAGAGGGGTAATACGGTTATTCCCTGCCCGCTGCAGGTGAGGCATTGTCGGAGGTAGACGAAAAGAATTTTCGATGAGCTTGGCGGTGGAGCCGATTTACCGGCGGACTGATTTATTGATCGAGCTGGGAGAGAGAGAGCGGAGAGCGAGGGGCAAAGTTTGAGCGGTTTTTTTGCGAAAATTGCGCAAACTCGTGAATCTTTGACGATTAGATAAAGCGAGAGAGTGCCTGCTGCGAAAGTAATCGGGGACGATGGGAAGAGAGCTGGGCGCTTGATTGAGTCGGCTCTCTCTGCGGCTGGCTTGCGTTTGGTTTGTATCGTTTGCGAGTGCTGCGTTAAATATTTATTGATTTTACAATTTGTTATCGGTTAAAGTTTAGTACGTATGCCGCAAGTTAATTTTAGATTGCGTGGTACAATTTTATATTAGGATGTTGAAAATTTAATATTGCAGGATTTATTTATTGGGTTTTGTTATTTTAATGCTGGTGCTGCTGTCGTCAGTATATAATGCACAGTTTATATGGCCATTTTGATCAAGATAATTTCTGTTTTCTTTTTTATTCTAATTATATCTAATACGTTAAATTAAAGCAATAATAAATGTAACTTTGTAAAATGATTAATTTGTAAAATGCAAAATATGTCATTAATAAAGAAAATTTTCATAATGGATTTTACGTGTAAGCTACATAAGATAAAATTCATATTATTCAAAAATTTAATTACGTAATTATATACACATTTTTTAATTGATGCATTTTCTTATGAATGTATCATCACTCCACACAATCGTCCAAAGATGTAATAGATTGTTGTTAACATGAAAACAGGAAAGAATATCAAATTTATATAATTAAATTTATATATACCAATTACTAATCAGTAAATTTAGTAATGTATATCATTATTCAAAAGAAAATCATACGTGCATTGCAAAAGAAACTGAACTCGATGAGAAATAATTTATCCCAATGACTAGTGTTGTACTGATAACAATTACAATTTCTAACAAGATAATGCTGATTTTCTCACACGATAAAGTACAAGTTCGGAAGTTGCGATTCGAAGTTAGATAAATTTGAATTTAATTAAGATTTTGAAAATGTCGATGTACAAGAGATAGCGTTAACGATAGCATTAATTATTGCTATATTCGTACGCTCATGAAGTAACTTGTAATTAATTTAATTACATAACTTAGAACAATATTTTGTTTTATAAAGTTGAAATAATTTTTAGCTCGTTTATATTTACTGCTTTACTTCCAAAACTAATTAGTTGATTGTTACAATTTAACAATGCTAACTGTAGTTACAAAAATATTAATGAACAAGATTTGTAGCGATTCATTATACGTTCATTATATAATAATTAGAATCTCTTTGGAAGTTAATTTTATTTTTCATTTAATATTAAGTGTACAAAGTTAAGTCTTTTTTATTTTAAAAGAAGTTAAAAAAGGGTATAGATAATTACAAGCATAGATTTTTTTACTTAAAGTTGTCGGTATATCCAATTTATGAACTTCTTAATAAGTACACGTGAAAAAATTTTGGTAGTTTCAATAAAATTTTGATTCAATAAAAATTTTGTTTAATCTGAAAAAAGTTTATTTCATTCACTTAAGTTTTCTAAAAAAGTTCTAAATTTTTATTTCACGCAAACAATATTCAAACATCCATGCACGCCTTTATCAGTGGTTCAAAAAAAAAGACACATTAAATACTACATGCATCCTCAAAACAATCTATTAAACCACATTAATAAAATGACATTGTTTATTTTCAGGCGATGTCGATGGCGGTGCATTGAAGGGACAATATAGCGCAGTTCCGGCTGCTGACTGAAGTGTTTGCTCGCTTCTCGCTTCTCTTCGTCGAGGAATCTGCCGGGTCACACACTCGAGGATCATGAAAATGGTGTTGTCCCAACGTCAGAGGGAGGAGTTGTAAGTGTTCTATTTTCGTTAGATAATCTTAGAATTCTCCTTAACTCTCGCTAAGGTGTTGCTCCCCGCGCTCGCGCCTACCCGCGACTCTCACCCGAAAAATAAATCTCTGAGCTCGATGCGGGCTTAGGTCGCGGGGAGAGTGACACACACACACATTGTAACCTTTTTCATGGCCATTTTTAGACGAACAATACTGAGTCTATATAAATATCGATCTTTTCGCTCGGAAGCTTGAGCTGCTCAACTGCAACTATAACATTGTTTACTATTGGTTTATTTTTAAACACAATTATTACCATCTATACTTTATGATAAAAAATAAATTATCTATTTTTGTTTAATTTTCTTTTTAAGTAATACATATTTTATATAACTAACAACCCTTGATTTATTAAAATTTTGCAAGATAAAATGTTAAGCAATTGCATCATATTTTCTAGGGTACATAAAAGCGTTATCTGTTATATTTTTCAAATAACTTTTACTTCATAAAAAGCTGTGTACGTTCATTTTCCACCAGATCAGAAAATGTCTCTTTTCGTATCACTGATGCACAGATCAGAGAGGGGATACATTGATTGAAAATAATTTTTCAACTTTTTAATACTAGAATAATGAGTATCCTTTAAATATATCATGAACTGACGTACTTCCAGCAGGGATCCAGCAATTTAAATTATTGCGTCATATTTCAATCCACATGGGTTGGTCTCAGCATATCTAAAACTTGTTTATTACGGTCTACTTAACATAAGGGACGTCAATCCATTCCGACTCCATCACTTGCACTTAAAACGCAAATTTAAAACGACCGAAAGCTCGAGCTTAACATTTTCCCCCAAGGAATAGCGTCCATTGAAACGTCAATATCCAACTTCCGTGGTTGAAAAACATAACGCAATTCAGAAAAAAAACAATCGCACGGTGGGATCTTTGAGCGGTCGGCAGCACGCACAAACATCTTAACTTCCCCTCTTTAACGCCGTACGAGCAGCGCGCTCTGAAAGTCAAGTTTTAGCATCTAAATGAATCTATTCTTAGTCCCTAACTTGCCTAATCAATAAAGCGCCTCCCAAGAAAGTTGCATGATAACTCGATAAGTTATTGGCTCTCGAAGAAAGTTACAAGTTTCGTTTTGTTAAATATACTTTTTCTTTTGATTGTGCGCTCTTATGTAAGACACTTCGAAAAAGTCGAAACAAAGGAGAAGCACATCTCCCTTGTGCAGCGCTGTATTCTTAACAAAGAAAGCGAGCTTCCATTGACGTAATCTTAAAAAACTACAAGGTCGTTCCGTTCAAGCCAGCTCGACTGCGTCCAATTAACGATTTTAAAAACTCAAGTTTCCCATCTAATAAACAACCCTCAGCAAACCTAAAAAACCTAAATAAATTTCCTCATCCAGCGCGTCAACCCATCGCGTGCAGCCTTTTCTAACCGCAATATCGAAAAAGCCAAGTGGCGACTTGATTTGAAAAAAATTTCCGCTCTCACGGTAGCCTCAATCTCCTGCCCTCCCGAATCTCGGCGTCACCAAGTGCGATACATACAACTCGCAAATCGCTAGGGGAAGTAAAGCAGAGCTAGCTTAACGCCTGGGCAATGAGGTTGCGAAACTTGCCCGGCGCCACGTATTCTCTTTTCTCTCTCGAGGAATGGCCACTTCGCGTTATACGGGGGGATGTATAAAACAGAATCGCTAACGAGAGAGTTGAAGAGAGAGAGAGAGAGAGGGAGACAGAACAAGCGTCGGGGTAAAATCAATCCCCTCGCGGCGAGGAGTCATATCGCGTGTGCGGCGCAGTTGCCTATTTTCGAGGCGCTGCACGTCGGGGGCGGCTGCCTCCCTTTCCTGAGCACGCGCACTACGCTCAATCGATAGCCGGCTCTCTCGCTCTTGCTCTCTTTCTCTTCTGCGCCGGATGTGCGCGCCTCCTCCGAGGGCGGCTCTCGATATATATATATACATGTAGAATGACGCGCGTGAAGTTTGCTTCTCTCTCTCTGTCTCGTGGCCGGCTCGATCTTTCATCTCTCTTTCTCTCAGGGGGTTGCTTCGTCGCCGGCTATTGTCGTGTGGCGCTGCTGTTTTCTGCGGAGGAGTTTGCTTACGGGGCTGTTTTTACAGGGCGCATGCTTTTCTCCTTGAGCACAGGTGGTGGGGAGGCAGCAGGGGGGAATTATTTGCTTTTAGATGCTGCATGTGCGGGGGTTTATTAGATTTGCGTCGCGTTGCGGGCTTTGGCTATTTCGCGTTGGAAATGAATTGGAGACTTCCGTGGTTCATGCGGGGTAGGATCGATACTCTCGCGGCTGAAAATGGAATGTTTGAGCTCGATGAATTTAGAATGCTGCAAGGGTGGATTTTTCGTGCGCCGCTATCTTATTACTGTCACCCTTCAGCCCACGTAACATGGACCGTTGGCACGTTATAATTTTTCGGATGAACGGCTTTCTCGTCGGCCTGGAATAACGCAGAACTGCATTAATTATGACGGTGACAGTGATGCTCTCTACGTGCGAATAATTATCTGAGGCCTGTTATTAGCTGGGAGGTCCGCGATATCAAATGTTTTATTTGCATAACTGCTTCTTATTTATATACAAATGGGATACTTTCACCTTTGATGAGAATAGTAGAATGAAATAATAAATTGTTTCGTGAATAGCTGATTTTGAGAATGTTTTTGTAGGACGGTAACGTAGCTATTTAAAGTTGTTCAGTAAATAAAGTCTTTAATTAAAGCGTATAAAAGTGTAATTTATGATTTTGCAAGTATTGTATTTTTCACGATAAATGAAATGGTAAAAAGTAAATTTGTTTGATATTGTACCATTAATTTTGCAAAGAGCTTGTTATTTATATGTGCAATTTTTTATTCTCTGTTAAAATTTAATCAATAAATTGTTTTGCACTGTTTTTAATTTATAAATAAATAACCTTGAAAAACAAATTAAAATCATTTTTTTTTTTTCATAGAAAAAAGTACAAAAATTCATTGTTTCTTGAAAAATTATACTTATTTGTGCAATGTAAAAATTTTAAATACTTTTAACTATTAATTATTAATGATTACTGTGATAATTACATAATGAAATATAGAAAGAAACTTTTTTGTTATTAACCTTCTGACTCTTTGATTTCCCAAAGATATAGGTAGAAAGTGTGGCTTACCGTGACAGCTAGTTTTTCATTGCTTGTACTAGGCCCATTAATTTTTTTTCTCTAGAGAATTTCTAATTTTAACAAGGCTAATTTGGAACTTTCTGGATTAAAATTTGTGAGCAAAAGGAAAATTAGTGCAAAATCTAAGAAAATTACGAAAATTACTGTCGTTTGCTGACAAAGTATTGTAACGAAAAACCTTTATAAATATTGCAAAATGAATATTAAATTTAATATTCATTAAACTTTTGTACTCTCATATTTAAAATTAAATTAACATTTTAATTAGCGCAAATTATGAATGAACTTTCAGTAATTATGATTTGAAGAGAACCAAATAAGCTTTGTCATTAAAAATCATTGTCAAGCTAAACGTAAATATAAACTCTAAAATAAGATACTAAAGTGTTAAATTTCAATCTAACAATTAAATCAAAAACATTTTCTACTAAATCTTACTTTTACATTGCCTTAAAATATCATAACAAGCCCTCTTCAGACGCCTCGCTCATTTTCTCTAGAAGCACTCTCAAACACGAATAAAACCAGTTTCACCTTGTAACACTCGCAAAAAAAAAACACTCATACCCAAATTGACTGACAAATCATATACATATAAGCGAATCTCGCTTTCAATCCTGACTCGCCCATGAACGAACTTCCGCCACATATCCCCGGGGTTATCGCATCGTTGAAAAAAAAAGTCAAAATAAATATATAACCCCACTCTATCCTCAAATTCTATTTTATACATCGAAGAGTCGACTGTCGCTGCCGCGAGGCTCTGACCTCGACATCGGCATTGACTCGCGCGCCTTCGGATCTCCCGAGGTAATAGCGCCGAGGCAATCGCGACGCGAAAGTTCGCCGCCGCCTTACGCGCGTATGTATCTACTTGTATACGAGTTTACTGCACCTCGCGCGCGCGCGCTGACTAACTCTGGAGCTATTTTCTTTTTTTCCTAACGCGTTAATCACGCCGCGATCTGCGCAGATACGATCGCCGCTTAGACTTGGCACCTTTGGAGCGTGACGCGATTGAAATCTGCGGCTTGAGCTCGAAAAATTGAAGGTGTTGGTCTGGACGATGCTGTCTGAGTGTATTGTCTGTAATGTGATAATAAGCATTGGTGATTATTGTGTTGTAATAGCGGTCGAGGCTTCCTGGTTCATTGGTAGAGAGACGTCGAGTTGAGATTCTTCTTTGATGAGCCGATAAGGAAAAAGTATCGTTAAAGGCTTTTGAATTCTTACAGCATTATAAGATTTTGATATTGTTTTGGCATTGTAAAAAGAAGAGATGGTTTCAAAGATTTTGTATCATCCAATTGGAAAATTTATAGTTGACAAAGATTTAAAATTTTACACTATGTCATTTGAAGTAATTACACTCTTCTGCAATTTGAAGCTTTCTTCCTATTTCCTAAAATAATGACCACCGGGCAATTAATTGAATTATAAGATACATTTCCGAATGCAATTATGTGACGGCCGGACAGCCAATTGCGATCGTACGCGATTGAGAGGGCAGAGAGTGTTGTCAAGAGCTGACTGAGAGGCGGAGCACGGCAGGTGCCGGGAATAATAGGGTTTGTAGGGAAATTGCCAGGTAAATAGGCTTTTAAAGCGTTTTCTCCTCGGTCCGCGTTTGCAATAAGCGATTGGCCAAATCGTTTTCGAGAATTATCTGCTTTTTCTTCCCGTCAAGTGAAAATTGATGCATCAATAACTGGAAAATTGTACATTATTACTCTTATTATATTTTGAATCGTATGTACGGATTTATAAAAGTTGGAAATGGATGTGAGAAAATAAAAATTTTGCATTACGAAGAAGTAATTTGATGCTGGAAACGATGAATTGTAAACAGTTGCTCTTTTTAAGCTCGATCGTTTGAGTATACCTTTTTTAGCATTAGGTAATTTAAAATCTATTTCTAAGTAAAAGTTCAGGTCATTAAACCTAACTTATAATAGAATTATTTTGAAATCTGTTATATTAGTACCGTAGCACAGTGTTGCATCATAATTCTTGAAATATGATTATATATGATTTTAAAACTTTTTTTTAACAATATCAAGCAACTCGTAATAGGTTTTATTGAAAATCACAATTTATAATTAGGTACTCTTTTTACACCATTAAGACTAACGGTTCTATAATGCTTAAAAATGTATAAAATCTATTTTAATAAGTATTTACGTAATTTATGGCCTGTCATGATGGTATGAAAATTTCGTTAAAGACATAATTGTATGTAATATAATATAAATATTAGTTTCAAATCATTTATGTTAAACAGAAATACGATATTATCTGATGTCCACTTTCTATTGTGTAATGATTACCAGATAACTTTTTGATTATTCTATAATATTTTGTGTTCAACTACACAAGGGTACATTGCATATGTTTGTTTTTGCTTCAGAGAACTAAACATATATGTACGGAAATTTGCTTAATACAAGACAATATTCGGAATGTCAGTCGATAACACTTAGTTTATAATTGGCCTGATAAATTGCAACATGTGCTAGGTAATGTTTCACATTACAACATTAAGAGAACAATTTGAGACTTATAACAAAAGAACTTTTATTAAGGAGCTCTCTCAGAGAATCCCGTGAATGCTCTTGCAATTGTTCCATGAATACCCTTCGAG
The DNA here is from genome assembly GCA_900480035.1 of Eupelmus urozonus. Classification (NCBI taxonomy): domain Eukaryota; kingdom Metazoa; phylum Arthropoda; class Insecta; order Hymenoptera; family Eupelmidae; genus Eupelmus; species Eupelmus urozonus. The sequence continues at coordinate 18,860 of UELX01002716.1, forward strand.
CAAATGATACAGGACGGTGCTTCTATAGAAGCAAGAAGATCCAGAAATATTAACACATACATCTTACTTATTAAATTCCGTCGTATATAAACTTGCAAATATTGCCGAAATGCATTAATCTCCAGCCTATAATTCTCACAGCGAAGCTCTCCACTCTATCCATCATCAGTCTCAAAAACTAACTTTTCCCATCCCACGTGAAAGCTGCAGAATATAAAATCAATAAAAAAGAAATAAGCCACGGAAAGCCGAGCAGCTCGCAACGTGGGCGTAATTCACACTGCAGACGGTAGACGAACAAAGGGCTAGAGACAATGCATATAAAAAGAGAGATGGCTCGCGTGTAGTGCGCGCCTAGAAACGAGCGAAGTCAAGCAGCTGCGCGCGGGGGTGTGTCGTTGGTGCGCTGCTCATAATTAGATCGAATGACCGCGTGTCGCGCGCGCGCGCGAACCCTTTGAAAGTCTAGAGCCAGAAGAAGCGAAGTCTGCAGGCGCGAGCCTCTCAGGCAATGTTCGAGGAATACAAGAGAGCGCGAAGAAGCGGCTATCATCGATCAGCTTTTACGGGCTGACGTCATCCTTCAGGGCTCTGTCTACAATACGCGATGCTGTGTCTGTTCTGTGGATTCTGTTCCGTTCGCGCGCGTGTTGTAGTTTGTAATATAAGTTACTTTTTACTTGTCAATTTCGTAAGAACAGTCAGCAAATTTTTTCATCTTTTAAAATATTATTTAATACGCATTAATAGGTATGTAAGTGTGAAACTCGGAGTAATTTTATGCAATAATTTTGTTAATTATAAAAAGTTGGTTATGTTATACATACATAGTTTACTTCGTCTCTTATTCTATGCCTTACGAACGAATACGTCACAAACAGAACAGAACACACAAAACAGCCAGAAGAGTCGAAGAGTGCGTATTGCAGACAGAGCCACAAAACGAGCCGCTTTTGCTATCTTTCTCTTTTTCTCGAGTCAAGATCGCGCGCGCTGCTAAAGTCTTGCCGGCAAAACTCGAAAGATAATAAGCTTTACCACGAGGCAGCGAGATGAACCGCGAGATTCTGCGGCCTTTTTTTTGTTGATGAGTTTTTTCCCTGCTTTCGACGTCATTTTTATCACGCGCTGCTACTTTGCATGTTTTTCACGTCTCAGCGAGGAGGAAGAGTTGGGCTTTTAGTGTACGATGACTGTTGGTTATAAATTTTCTGTTACATGCTTTCAGAAATGGTAATAAAGGGATACTGATTTAAAAAACGGGTATAGATATATGTACTCTATACCGTTTTTGACTGGATCAAGTGTTTATTTTGAAATATTAAAGATCTTTAATGATCTAATCATTTACTTATTAATATATTCATATACAGCGTAACATGGTCGTGAACCTACTACGCAAAAAACTGATGTATTCGATTTTCATGCAAATCGTGATCATTTAATTATTTGATGTTTCTTGTAGTTCTAAGTATTTTGTGCCTCTGATGTTACATTAAAAAATGATTTCTAAATAGATAACGATCTTTTGTACATGTAATTGTCACGTTTCATCAATTAAGATACTTACAAAACTGTTTGATAAATCAACGTTACTTTAAGGAATTTGTTTACATATTGTAATGTAATCTAGAATACAGTTGTGTTTAAATTAAAAATAGATAAGCTAAAATTGAAATCATGATAATTTTTTATCATTTTTGTTTGTTTTAAAATTCTCATAAAACGTTGTGGGAAGTTGCCAATCATTTTTTATCTATTAAAAATCGATGTATCGAACTATTCAATCGCTAAGAAAAACTTAAATAGAATACTAACCGCAGTTTGAAATAATTGCACATTATTAATTTTTCAAGCATTCTTGTTCGAAAACCATTTATCTTACTCGGGTAACAGTAATTCTACAAGAGGACAAACGCTGCTATAAAAAAATTATATTAATTTATTGATTTTCTTTGTAAAAATTAAAAGCTAAAATCTTATAATGTAATGAAGTACTTATCCCATTTTACTTTTTTCTTGACTTTTTTTGTTTAATGAGATTAATAGTTTCAAAAATAATTTAATAACTTAAGCATCTTCAAAATTTTTAATGTGTTAATGTTTTCTCTTCTATTCTTCTATGCTACATAATTACAAGCTCATTAACTGTGATACGAGGAGATGAAAATCAATTCTGTACTATTTATAATTAACGACACCTACAAAATTTTATAATTATAATTTGTCATCAACGCTTAACCAATCGCGCTTTACGTAAAACAAAAACACACTTAATTTCCTACAATCAACCGCCATTTAATTTCTCAAATCCTAATCAACGTGCCCACGCAACAACTATACGATAAGCTCCGAAGGTCCTTCTCCCAACGCCAACCATAAATCTCAAACCCAAAAAAGCAGCATTACTTGCATAACCCCCGCAGACGCACATTAACAGCCCAAGCCTTACTGCGATGTATAACAAAACGATCGCGCGCACTCTTAATTGCACGCACAATGGGACTATAGAAATCCATCCGCATAATAAACTTACGCAACTCTCAGCTCGCTCCTCAGGGTCCGGTACATTACCCCATTATTAAAAATCAAAGGCACGCGCGCCGGAGCATTACACGTCGGACCGGCGCATAAACAGGCCGCACTTATTCGCGAGCTGTATATACCTCTCCGTCCTTCTCGCCTGGCGTATCTCTACTTTCTCGTATACACACTCAGCCTGACGCGATAAACGAACGGCGTGCCGAAAAAAAAAAGAATAGAAATGCGGCGAAAGGTGGCCCAGCGTGAAACAAAAGGGAAAAAGCAGAGAGCCAGTTTCTCCGTTAGAACTATATACGCTCTCCGTGTGTATAAAGTGAGATTCGGCACGCAATAGGAAGGCGATAAGACGGCGAACGGTAATAAGTAGGGGGGAGGAGGAGGAGGTGGGGGAGAGCATCGTCATCATCGTCCGCGAACTCTTCTCCGCGCGGGTTTGAACTATCCTTCCGAGAGGAGCCTTTCACCCTGCGCGCAAGTGAGAGTCCGTTTCTGTAAAGCGCTTGCCTAACGCCGTTTATCGCGCCCGTTCCGCTGCCGATTGTATATGTATATACGTATAGCGATGCCGGGGATTGGAGGTGCGAAGTCTGTAATGTGTGTATCGGGTGTATGTACCCTTTCACAAAAATGTGTGGCCGAGCGCTTGGTTTTAGCGGGTCGTTAGTTATGTGAGCGCGGAGAGAAACCGATGCTTGGGTTTGACTATCGTGAATATTTGGAGCGGTGGCCTTTTTTTGCGAGCATCGGAGGCTGGTGGGTTTTTGCTTGGACGATGGTTTTTGCGAGTATTAAGGATTTGTTAAGCATTTGGCTTGGGCTGTTAGAAAGCTTGGGAAAAAATCGTGGGTGGAGTTGAACGCCGGAGAGTTGATCTTGATACTTTGCTTAATGGGAAGGATTGGCGTGAACAATTGGTTTGATTTTTCGGCTGATGTTTATTGGGTTATTATTATTTTTATGAAATTTATTAGGACTTTGATTAATTTTATTCTATTATTAGAACTGTATACTGTTTAAATAGAGACAAATTTCATTCTGTTATAATACAATATTAAATTCAACTCTATTAATCAAAGTATAATTTGATTGACGTGACAAATTGCTCATGATCAAAGTAAAAATTTCACTTCTCATATCGTTTGCAGATCAAATTCAAAGAGCTGCTCGTCCTTCACAATGTTTGTTCGTTATAACTGATACTTATTGTAATTGCTTTCAGACGTATCTATTTCGGAGCATCAAGTGAGTCCCGGATTTAATTTAGTTAATTTAGTTTGGAAAGTTGCGACTAGTCATTATCCTCTTACCGAAGGAAGTATCTGAAACCGTGTGAAATGTGTCACTGCTGTAGAGCACTGCGAATCCCTTTCTTTCTTCTCTTCGCCCTCAATCGGTTTGTCTTGCTTTTATGAATAAACTTGAAAATCATTCAGGATATCCAAGTTGGCAGTATTAATGATTTAACGCGATAATTAATATGAATAGCTATTGCTGGGATTTTCGTGTTAGTATAGTAGGCTTCTATTATAACGAGAAAATTAGCAGTGTTAATTATTTTATTTTTCAATGTGATATTAATGAACATCATATAATGCGATCAACTCATTGAAATTAACTTAGAAAAATAAGTGATTTCAAATCATGGACTTATAAAATTAATTTTAAAAATAAAATATTAATTTTAGCAACAATTTGGGTAACACGTTGAAGTAGATAAAATTGCTGATTTTTTTTTTACTTTTATATGATAAATAAGGTTTTTAATTTTAAACTGTAATTAAGTTTTTTTTATATATTTCGTGTATTGTAACTATTAGCAAATCTCCTCAGTCATATAGTAATGCAAAAAAATTTAAGGTCGAGCTAAGTTTAAAATGAAAGTGAGATTCAGTATGTTTTATCGATGAGATATTTCAAATCATTCATTTCTCATAAAAATGATGATGAATAAATTATCTTAAACTTTATTGCTCTGATAAATATTATATGTAGTTTACATTTGTAAATAATCTTTAGAGCAAACACAATTTCTTGAGAAACCTTTTTTCCTTTTTTATGATGTTTTATGCATTTTATGTTCTTTATATAAATTTTTATATATTAGATTTTAGAAAACAAACTATAAAATAGCAAGTTTAATGATTTTGAAGAAAGAAATGTAAAAGCTTATATAATGAACCTGTATACTCGATCGCACTATTCAAATGGGTACGCCCGGCTTTCAGAAACTTGTAGCATAATGAAAAATTCTTCCGCCTACAGTAGACAAGGTAAAATTGATAATTTTAGAAAACAATATACAAAATTTATAATTTAATAAGTGCAAAACAGTTTTATGCTTGTAAACTCTTCTAACGTAGACCAATGATAATAATAAATAATCAAACCCGATGCATAAGATCACTCTTAAATTACTAACTTTTCATATTAAAATAATTATTTTACCATCCACTATAATATTCAAACACCTGTATCCTCTTAACGCTAATTACGTAATCCGCACTCGCGCTTGAAAACATGCATCACAACTTACAGAAATTACAACTCCATACATTTCCGCGCTCTCCAGAGCTACATATCCAAAAGAAGAAAAAAAGAATCTCTCGCTCTCCACATTACGATTCAGCGAAACGTGAGCCTCTTCCATGATTTTTTTCGCGCGCTACAAAAATGCCTTCTGCAACAATGATGCATTAATTCCGAAAGGGAAAAGTGCCGAAGTACAAGTGCGGCCTGAAAACAAATGGAAAGCCTAGTCATGCCCAGCGTGTGGGATACGTATGTATATATATATACATATATACACGTACAGACTAAACCGAGACGCGCACGATATACTCGCTCGCGTGGTTACATCGCGGCGCGGCGCAAGAAGCACGTGCAAAAGAGAATGGCGCATCGTGACTCGCGCTCTCGATTATTGCGATTTCGACGAACTTAGAAGCGCGAAAGGGATACGTGGAGTGTCGAGGAGGGGGGCAGATACGTGGATTAGTGATTCTTGAATTGGGTTCGTTGGGAGTCTGGGCTTGAGTTTTGTGATGGGGAGGAAGGGTTCGGTTGATGTGTGCCGGATAGTTCATTTATTTGATGGTGGCGTGGAAAATTAATCTTTAGATGAGAAGGGAGCTTATGAGATTAAATGTTTTCTCAAGACTATAAGAGAAAAGTATTTGCTCTGGGAGGAAAAGTGGAGTCGATGTTGTGCAGTAATGTTTACCTTTGACAAATTGATGCGCTTTCCTAGTTTTGAAAAAAAGAAACTTTTTAAATTCAAAGAAAAGTAACGTGTCATTTGCCGATAATGTAATTAAATATCAAAAGCTGATTATAGCTTGTTCTTAATACCTGCATAATCTGCGAGGTTTAAGTACTATGAGGATTAAACGGTTAAGGTCGTGCCGCAGTGATAGACTCTCTCAACTTATCGTTATATAATTGATTAAAAATACCAAACAATAGATTCAATAGAAGCCAATCTTTTTCAAGACGCTGGGAAATACTCGTATTCCAAAGCTACTCCCGAGCAAGCCGACATTTATCTGTAATATCTTTCTCGAGCTATTTTTCGCGCCGATCGATTTAGGCATTTCAATGAGAATAGCCAGCGCGTGTCCTGTATTCCAAAAATCCCGCAGTCTCAAAATACCAAAAGTCCTTAACAATATTTCAGACCGTAATTTACCTACCCACACATAAGCCGAAGATGTAAATACAAGGATCCCCAACGGTTATCGAAACAGCACAATAGCCATCTGAAATTCAGTAACGTAACTCCGCACACAAAACGCGCGCTCCGGCTCGCTCGTCCGCGACTAAAAATTGCTCAATGAACCGTTCGATGAAAATTTCTCCCATCGAGCGGCGCCCGAGAGCTGCCCCCCCTAGACAATAAGCCCACTTTCGCACGCCCTCGAACACGAAACGCCTCGTTTCCTACACGTACTGAACTACACACACACAGGCGAAATTCGCGAGGTAAAATTCACGAGAGAGAAGAATGAACGGAAAGCAGCGGCTCAATTTTCTGGCGCTGTCAGAGAGAAGATTGAAAAGCCGGCTCCCTCCCCGCGGGCGCCGGAATGCGGGAGGTGGCCTGGGGCCAGGCGGCGATCCCTTTTTCTCTCTCTCTCGTGAAAACGACGATGCGCTTCGCTTCTGCAACGATATCGCGTCGTCTTTCTGTATATATACTCGCTGGAATGCCGATGATCGGCTGCCTTCTTCGGAGAGAGACGCGAAAATGTTAATGGCTCTGGAACAGGGGAGCTTGTTACATTGTGCGCGCAGGAGAGCCGCGCACTTTGTTGTCCCCCCCGCGCTCGTTTGCCGGGATTTTCCTTGTTTCTTTTTGTTTTTGTCGGCGAAGATCTTTTTGCGAGCTGGAGAGTTGGGAAAGTGTAAAGTGCTGTTTCTCGCTTGGTCAGTATGTGGGGGACTCGGCTCTGTTGTGATGTTGGGTTTTCTTGGTTGTCTGAGCGGGTGGGTGGTTATGGTTTTTTGGGAAAATAGGTGGCGTGATATTTTTTGCAATGAGGAAAATTTTGGTTTTATAAATGAATGTAAGGTGCAATCTTGGGTTTTTGACCTGCAGCTTTGGATGGTTTCTGCGTCTATATGACTAATGTACTGTTAATTAATTGATGAATTTTGAATTAGGCTATCTAGAAATTATCGATATGAAAATAACAATTCATTTGATTGTTAAATTAGATGCTAATCATTAAGGAATAAATAAAGTAATATGATGAGCTTTATATAATTTTAGCGCCTGGTTACATTGATGTTATCGTTCATCTACTCAATTTTCGCGCCACCATTATTTATCTCGAAAAATTGTTATTAATCAGCAAACGAATTTCATTTTCGAGAATATAAATTTGTTGTCAAATTTAGTTTTGCTTTATTATTTCAATTCCTTAGTATTAAGTCCTCTTCATTCTATGGAGTAACTATTTATCATTCAATACTAATTTTTAAAGTAAAAATTAGTCGCTTATGGCATATATGATTATAAATCAGTATAAGATTATAAATTATGCAAGATAAGATTAGATTGTAAGTAGCCATGGTCATCGCAAATCGATGACTAACTGTATAAACTATTTTATTTAAGCTTTCAACGATTGATTTTATTTAATACCTTAAGACCTAAATATGAAATTTTATCTAATAGTTATAATTCATCAAAACAGAATACCATTACTACTGAACAGTATATACGTCATCCACCAATATAATTTATTATCTTCTTGAGTTATTAAATTTTGTTTTGAAATATATACAGAATACTTTATCAGGATCAAAGTTATGAAAAAGCAAAAGCAAGCAAAAAGCAAAGGCATATCTCAGTAACGAGCTGAAAAGATCGATACGCGAGCGCGTAACTTTCAAGATCAATCGCTAAACGTTCTTGCACAGATCGAAAGCCAGAAGCACACGCGGCTCGCTGGCTCAAGTTTGATTCGTAATTGACAGTTTGAGCGGCGCGATGATATTCAGGTATGCAGTTTCTAAGCAAGTTCTTTCTCTCGTTCCAGAAACAAGGCGATCGCAGACTATCTTAACGCAAACGGGTACCAAGATGCGCTCGAGGCGTTCAAAAAGGAGGCTGACATGCCCGGCGAAGTTGAGCGCAAGTACGGCGGCCTCCTCGAGAAGAAATGGACATCCGTCATACGGTTACAGAAAAAGGTTTGTATATCTTTGGTATTCTGTAAATTGTTGGAAATGTTTTTCGTTCAATGTTTAATCGCGAGTTTAACATTTTTATGAGATGATGTAGAATGTAATTGTGGATGATAATGGAATGTTTTAAGAGACATCGTGGAATATCGAATGAGATGTATCATAGTTTACAGAAATATGCGTAAAAACGCACTATCTGCACTTACTGTTCTGCGAAATTGGAAAACGTTCATGTTCCATTGTTAGAAAATAATTTGCGCCTCTACATTTATTGTTCTCCTTTTACGGGACGGATTTCTTCAAAAAGGCTATCAAACAGCAAACTCTACGGATGCAAAGTATATAGTCCCGCGAAATTCTCCTAACATCTGCAGCTTTTGTACTTTCGTTAATGAGCATTTTCTATATAATTTGCTGCGGCAATTTTATTTATTACTGTACATCAAAATACTACTTGCCTAATGATCAATTTTCTTCACTGAACTTGTAGTTGCCATAAATCTCTACTGGTATTTATGGGCTAAAAATTTGTTTTTTGCAGCATAAGTTATGCGCGCTTGAGATTATTACTTTCTGCCTATTTATGTATATAGACAAAAGTGTTTCTCTTTAATTATGAATCATTTTTATTGTCATTTCTTTTACAATAAAAGAGTACAATAATTTCAAATATTTTTAATCAAAAATGAGATAAATATAAAAATATAATATAACTGTACTTTACTTTTAAAAAAAGTGACATTGAATCTTAAAAGAAATTATTTTTACCGTTATTTGATTCCGTCGATCATAATTTTCAAACAAGAATTGAGCTCACGAAAAATAAAAACAGTCTTACCTCATATTAATCAACAAAATTAATCAATTTCTCACCTATTAGTCCACAAATCAAAACTAACTACCTACCTTTCTGCCCATCGCAGGTAATGGAACTGGAGTCAAAGCTATCGGAGGCCGAGAAAGAGTTCATCGAGGGCGCCCCGACGCGAAGCAAGCGATCGCCTTCCGACTGGATACCCCGACCGCCTGAGAAGTTTAAGCTCGCCGGCCACAGGAATACCATCAATCGGGTCGTTTTCCATCCGCTTTTCAGTCTCGTCGTCACCGCCAGCGAGGACGCTACTATCAAGGTACGCGCGCGCCTACTTTCTTCATTCCCAGGAATCGCGCCGATAGCTGGGAAAGGCCAGATTGCTTATCAGGCATTCGTGTGTAAAGGAAAGCTATTTCGGCTTAATTAACCGAAAAGTCGCGCGGATTCGTCGTAACAGAAGGCAACGCAATTTTGGAAAGTTGAATTTCCGGGTGATACGCGCTCGCTCCGATTTCAATGCATATTTAAATGTTTTAAGGTCTCGATAAAAATTCAATTCGTGGAAGTTTTTTTAATAAATATTGGGGACTGGAGTTCCTAAATATTTTTTGATTCACGTATGCGTAAAATATCTTTTACGCATTTTCAAAAATGCGTAAAATGCTATTTTACACACACGG
>UELX01002717.1:0-28584 GCA_900480035.1 Eupelmus urozonus
AAGCTCCGAAAAAAATTTTATTTTTGTTTTAAGTCCCAAATAACAAATTTAAAAAAGGTAGTTTTTGAAAAGCACTATAGTCTTCGTTAGGAGCGACGATATGCGAAATTACGTACCATTCTCTCATTATGGCTTGCTGCAGCGAAAAAAATACTATTCTGTTCCAGATGAGTTGTTCAGAACTAGAAATTTGTAGTTATTGCCAAATTTAAGAATATTCTAAAATTAAACCTAAAAATAACAAGAATAAAAATTATGTATAATGTTGACCCAAGAGTTTTCCTATCATTAATCAATCTCAAATTTTTCCTAAACGTTCCAATCAGGTCTAATTTCAGAAAACAAAACATCAAATGCCCATCTTTCCTAAAAAAAACTCTCCACGTCCGCACCCAACAATAATCCAAACCTCAACAAAATTCGCGCTAAAATTATCGCGCGTGTCCAGCTCCCAACCTATCCGCGCGTCCTGCCGGAAATCCTAGCCCCATCCTCGGAAACTTTCAAAACCCACCAATGAAAAGCCAGCACACTACCGTGCATAAATCGCCGACTTTGCAAACCATCACCTTAACCCCCACCAGCTCAAAAAGCGCCCATCTACATATATGCAGCTCACGGCGCATCCCCTTCTTTTTCCTCCTCCTAGTCAGTGGCCGAATGCTACAGCTACGGTACCCACACGGCATCGCGCAAACAGCTGATCCCCCCGCGCTGCCCTCTCACGCATACACATACACCGCGGCTCGACTAAAAGAGAGCACATGTCTAGCAACGAGCAACCAGACCAGCCGTGCCTATATACATAGTTTCTTCGTGAGTCGTGCCCATATCCTATATATACATCAACATCACTTCGAACTTTGTCCTTCCGATAAGCCGCACAACCGCCTATATCCAGCGCACATCGCCCAGAGACAGAAAGTGCAGATATACCCGCAAGCCGCAGTTGGCCAACTCGCCGGGCCCCGCAGATAGCTCGTCCAGCGCGCTGTGCATCTGTAGAAAAACCCAACCTTTCTTGCCTCTATAGAACCCGAAGTGCGCGCGCGCGCAGCACATACAACGCGGCGCACATATTACAGTCCCCCGGCTGCAGCCGCGGCATATATATCCCGCTCTCAGCGCGCACACCAGGCTCCTGCAATACCTCGCGCGCGCGCGCGCTTCCTGCGCCAGCTCCTCGAGAGAGAGCCGAGAATCTGTAATCGCCTCTCTCTCTCGGCCGGCTGCAGCGTGCAGAGAGACGGTTGCGCGAGTGTGTGTGTGTGTGTGTGTGTGTAGACGCACCCGGGGCAGATTTAAAGAGCCGCGTCGTGTGTCTCGTCTCGTTGCTAAAACGTATATAGGTGTAGTATAGAGAGGAGAGGTATACGTCGCCGCGGCGCGCTGCGCTAACCCCGCTATATAGAAGAGGAGAGGCGAAAAAAATGGCTGACCGAGACAGCGCATCCGAGAGCGACTCGAGCTCGATCGACGGGGGGCCGATAATGATGCCACCGTCGCCGGTCACCCGGGAGCAGCTGCAGAAGCGCATCGAGTCGCTGCAGCAGCACAACAGGGTCCTCAAGGTCGAGCTCGAGACCTACAAGCTGAGGGTCAAGGCGCTGCAGGAGGAGAACCGCAGCCTCCGCCAGGCATCTGTCATCATCGTGAGTTTTCTCTTGGGCCTGACTGAGGCTTCCTGGGGAGCTGCTTGGGATGCTTTGGGGGTTGGGCTTGGGCTTAGCGGTGAGGAGAGTTGGTTGGGATAGGTTGGATGGGTGTCGCAGGCTTTGGCGAAAGGGGGTTGGATCGGGGATGGGTCTTTTGAGTTTTGGTTGTTCGGATGGGTTTAGGAGCTTTCGGGATGGATTGAGATAGGTGAGATGGTTTTTTTCTGTAGTCTATTAGCCAAGTAAGCATTGATGGTTTAACTTTCGAAGATGCTGGACTCTGGTGAATGATGAAGTAGTATTGCAGGATAGACTGTCGATACCTTCAGTGGCTTGAAGGTGCATGCATTGACAGGATTAAACTGGGCAATTGATCGATTTAATAAAATTATGTTTTTGATCGATTGCATTTGTCTTTTGTTTTAATGTCTTTTGATAGAATGTTATCAAAATATTCATAGATAATACTCAAAATGAAAAAATTTTTAAAAATTACTTTGTATTAGATATAAAAATGTTAAATTTAATTTAAACTAACGTTTTAAATACTAGTACCAAAGTAAACTAATTTGAAATCTCAATGCTGGAAGAAAATATAAATTTGTGGCAAACAAAATTCTTTGTCATACAAAAATAGCAATACTATTGTGAAATTCAATTTTTAGCTCATATTATTTAGTTGGTAGTTTTAATTATGTAATTTTATAAACTATAACTAATTATTAATATATATTACATTTTATTAATATGTATTCAATTTTTAATGCTAATTATAAAATTTTGCTTGAAATCAGAAAAAGATTATTTTTGATAAGTAAACAAGACTTTAAAGTACTTAGTTCAAAGTCATTAGTGCCACACCTTAATTTTTAATAGCTATATGATTTTAACTAGCAGATAAAATTCTAAGTATCTAATATATACTAAAGCTATAGAATATTAATTTAGATAAAAATATATAGCTTAATTATTTTTCTAATTATGAAATATCTTCTCTTTCATAAATAAAAACTAAATATTTTAATATTTAATTCTTTAGTTAATAAAATTTAGTCTTTATGAACTCACTGAAGTGAGATTTAAATTTTTGAACAATTATAGACTTAATAATCATTGAAATTGTTAATAGAACATGCAGAATTCAAAACAACGCTGATGCAACATTTTATCGTACATTATTGGAGATAAAACTTTTACTTTTGCTTTGTTTAACATTAAACACTTCAATATGTACAAAATACAAAAATATTATTACTGTCATAAACATCAAGTTTAATACTCTAATCTTATTGTTTAAATATAAATACAGAAATTCTTTTTATTATTGATGAAATAAAATTGATTTTTTCAGCAAGCAAAAGCAGAACAAGAAGAAGAATTTATTAGCAACACATTACTCAAGAAGATTCAAGCATTGAAAAAAGAGAAAGAAACTCTGGCTCACCACTATGAGCAGGAAGAAGAGTGTTTAACAAATGATCTGTCCAGAAAATTAAATCAGTTGCGCCAAGAAAAATGTCGTTTAGAACAAACCTTGGAGCAGGAGCAAGAGTGTCTTGTGAATAAACTAATGAGAAAAATTGAGAAATTGGAGGCAGAGACATTGGCAAAACAGAGCAACTTAGAGCAATTACGAAGAGAAAAGGTGGAGCTAGAAAATACGCTTGAGCAGGAACAGGAGGCTTTGGTTAATAAATTATGGAAGAGAATGGACAAGCTTGAAGCTGAAAAAAGATCTCTTCAAATCAAACTAGATCAACCTGTGTCAGATCCTACTTCACCCAGAGACATTAATAATGGCGACACTGCTACTAACCTCAGTACGCATATTCAAAATCTGAGAAGTGAAGTTGCTCGGTTAAGGCACACTCTTTTAATGTCTCAACAAGAACGTAAGTAATCTATTAATTTATATATAATTAGTAATGATCATTAATTTGTAATTATTGTACTATTAAACTGTTTATTACAACCATATATAATATAATATAATTTTCAACAATTAAAGAACATGCAATACTAAAAAAAGATATAATTTATTGAAAAATAAATTTAACTTAATGGTATGACATTTGTCTAAATTAAAATATTAACATTTATAACTTGGAGATATTCTAGATTCTACAAATATTAGATAAATATTATGTAAAATATTTTTTTTTCTATAGATACAGAAAAGATGCAGCGGTATGTAAATGAAGAAAAACATATTCGTGAAGAAAATCTTAGGCTTCAAAGAAAATTACAACTTGAAGTCGAACGACGTGAAGCGCTTTGTAGACATTTATCAGAGTCAGAATCTAGGTAAATTAAGAAAACGTTTTTGTAAAAAAATTAGCATTTCTTAAAGAATTATCAGACACATTTTGTATTTTATTGATTTGATAATTATTTGCACATGGCAACGATGGCTTTTTTCTGCCACTTTTTTTTACTATTATAGTATATCTATGTAGTATGCAATCGTGACGTCACACGAATTTTTACAGCCGCTATAACTTTATGAAAGAACAAAATCTTGTCAAATAGTTATTGAAAATCAACAAACAGGAATTAACGGAATTTTTCATGCAAAATGCTAATTGTAGTTATAAAATTTAGCAAGTTATAAAAACTTATAAATGTATATAAACACGAATCTTGTGCTTCAATTTTATAGTTTGGAAATGGAGGAGGAACGCCATTATAATGAAACTGTGATGTCTGGTGTTGGTATTAGAGGAAGAACTGTTTCAAGTCCAGTGCCCTATAATCCTTCGCCTAGTTGTTCCAGACCGCTAAGTCCTGGTAAAATAGAATTATAAAATACCATTAGCAACTTTATTAATTTTAAAATATTTGCGTAATAAAATTAATCTTACAGGAAATATTTTGACAGGTTCAACGTCTCGAGAGAATTTGAATGCTAATCGTTGTTATGCGTGTGGACAGCCAACTACTCTTCCTTTTGCAAGTTCTTCTCCTCCCTCAGGAGTAAGTATAGTAAGAATAATATTTTATTTTCAAAATTTTTAATATGCTTTGAACGTACAGTTAGAAAAAGACGTACACTAGAAAGGTACCGTGAAATTGTGCATGATCTTTTAGGATATATAATAAATTATGTGAGTTTATAAAGATTAATATTAATAATATAATTTTAGGGTCACATTTTGGCACCATCTAGTAGACGTGCATCGGATAGATTTATCAAACCGGCGATTCCACCGACTATAGTGAGCCCTGGTGGTCCACCATTAGCCAACACACAGGCTAATACTTCAGGCGCGTGTCCCATGGACATTGCAAAAACATAAATTGGTTACAAGTAACTATTCTGCCAAGATATTCTTCATATTTTACACTTGTAAACTACAATCAGAAGGTACTTGCTTATTCTCAAATGAACTGTAAATCCAGAGTTTACTCTGGTTCTTCAAAATGATAATCGACTGAGCGACTGTTCCCTTAAAATAATTCAAAAATTATACTAATTTTAAATTGAGTTGAAAGAATAATTACTTTTCATAAAAGAACAATTGTTTACTTGGTTGATTTTTTTCAGAACATAATTTCAATCAATAATTTAATAAATAATAATTTATTAAATATTAGCATCTAAAAATACTAGTGACTAAATTTTGAATTGTTGATATTAATTCATACTAACAAGAGTGATAGAGATTATGATATTTTTGTAATCAAGAAAATGATTATTTATATTGTTCTTGATAGGTTGAGAGTTATAGTTTACTGGCACAGCAAGTACCCTGTTTGTTGTTCTGTATCTTTTCACCTTATATCAAGCTGCTTACGGCATTCTATACAGCAATATGATGTAAAACAGTATTCGTAAGAGTAAACAAAAATTAACACTCGCTAGAAAATTTTTGTGTTGACGAAAACTTAAATTTTACTTTCAGAATCTGATTGACAGTGCAGTGGGAAAAACGAAACTGTTGCGCGATTTTCCCTCCGTCGTTTTACTTTAAGAGTAGCATGTAAATGGGTTCCATAAGGGTTTTATAAATATTCTGATAGGTGATATATAATTTTTTTGGTGATATCAAGATTAAAATAAAAAGTAAGTCAAAACTGCGTTCACTGCTAGCAGAGTAAAGTAACAATAAAGCTGTATCCCAACACAGCAGGTTAACAATAACATTTTGTAACAATACATTGTATGACAGGGAAATAACTTACGAGAGTTTAATCCATAATGCGGAGAATATAGTTTCGTTCTTATAAAATTTAAAAAGCGCAAAATAATATGTATTTATTGTTCAAACTAAAAGCATTCGTGATATATATAATGACTCGAATGACAGAATAAAAAATTTGTAACCTATTTAGTAAGTATGGATGATAAGAGAAAAAATTTCGTAAATCAGAATAATAGTAGTTTAATGATAAAAAAAAACATGTTTTTTGGCAAATTTTTTCCGTGAAAACGTTAGGAAGTCGTTCTTAGCATCAATAATCGACGACTGGTGCAAATATAACATAAATATACTGACTGGTATAGAGTGCACCTGGGCTTTACTAAACTTGTGATCCTGCGAACTATAAATAATATTTTTAAAAAAGAATTATATCACTATGTTGCTTATGCCTTCCATGTAATTTTAATGTCAAAGTTAAGTGAATGGTAAAACTCATAGTGGCCTTGTTAATCAGTCCAATGTGAAAGTGTTTTGCATATAACATTTAAACAGACATCGAAAAAATTTCAAAAATTCAGTTTCCTCTTTTAAGAATAGAAAAATCACTCATTTAGAATTATAAAAAAAATAATCATGATATATTTAGTTCAATATTGTCATTTTTCACATCTTGATCTTATTTATTAAGTGATGTCAAATTATTCATTAAAATGATTTACTTTAAAATAAGTAAAGAAAGTATTTTTTAAAAAATTTAACAAAAAACTAGCTGAAAATTTTCACCTTGAAATTTTGAAAAAAAATTCTTTGATTGATACTGATAATTTAGTTTGTAATTTGAGTAGAAATTATAAATGTAATTAATAATCTTAAAATATTCGTTATAATTGTAAATGTTTGATAATCTAAATAAAAAATTAAAGTTAGTATTATTTCTTTCCATGAAAAATCTAAATTTTCAAGATTCTAAGGTACTTTTTATATAATCTCAGAATATGTGTGTTAACTCTCGCAAATAGTAATAAAAGCTCAGATAATACTACACCAGCAAGCCTACGAATGTTTAAGGCAATCAGTGTATTTAAATAACGAGACGTAACTACGTTATGTACATATTGGCCATATAAAGTAGCAAAAAATTAAGATTATCGAAATTATACAACTTTTTTGAATTTTAAGCTCTTAGCATTTTCAACAAAATGCGTGGCAATCGCAGTTTACAAACATTCTTTTGCATAGCAGTTTTTGCACAAATATGATGCTCAGATTCCTGCAAGTATTAAAGGATAGCATCATTGACACTTTAAACAGTCTTAAATATTTCATAGATGTGTGCGTCCGCATGTGTGAATGTCAAATGATAATAAAGAATAAAGTGTTCATTGTCAAGCTGGATGTTATTATGGCTATTTTAAACTAAACTGAAAATAACTGTGCTCTGTTCAAGACTTTATCATAAAACGTTACACATTTACGTGTAAAGTGTGATCAATGTCTGCTAGAAATAAATCAATTAATAAACTTTAATTATTAATTTACCTATAAAAATTTGTGAGCTATTTGATATCAACTATTTGCTTTTCACAAAGTTAAAAATTTTTTAATATTTTAGTAAACAATACTTAAGAAATGATTGTCATTTATGACTTGTGACAAGCGACTACATGTATGTGTGTGCACTCATCAATTAAATACATTATTTCAATTATTTATGAAAGGATACTACATGCTAACTAAAAATTGGTATCATGAGAACAGAAAAAAAGTTAATCTGAATATATATATAAATATATTAGAAAATTATGGTGCTTAATTCAGTTATCTTCGAGAATTTTGAAAAAAATCATCATAAACATGATCTAAAGAATTCAAAGATTGTAACGCTGTATATGTATGTCATTAGGCAATTCTACAGGATAAAAACATTTTTAAACGTTGAAAAATGTATAACTGTTATTAATAAAGATGAATGTGAAAAATTATTATTATATTAAAGAAATAAATGGTAAAGTTTAAACATTTATCAAAAGTTTTAATATTATAGTAATAATTAGAAATGAAATCTGTATATATTTTGAATTTTTGTTAATCATATAACAATTTTTTTTTTATTATTATTTTCTTTATCCAACGTTATTATTCATATTCATCTTTATCAACAACGCTTATATTGTTAAAGATTTAATATGATTTTCTTCTTACCCTGAAATCTCCTTGAAAAAGTACATGCAGTACTAAGACTTTATTCACTGTGGAAATATATATGATACTACGTTTGTAATATTCTTATGATATAGTCTTATTAAAGTAAGAACAATTCAGATTAATTCTTTGATAAATGTGACATAATTGAAAGTTCGTGTAGTCATATTGTTTTGAGATGGCAGAATGGACATAATGAATTGATTTACATGTTTAAATTGAATATTTTTTTCTTCATTGTGTGCTGGTGATCTTCACTGTATGAACGTTGCTTCATCTTTGTAATTCTAGATGGGATAGCACAGAGACAGTTGTATGCCGGTTTTATGTTCGCATCGTTAGTGTATGGTGCAACGTTATTGTTAATCTAAAACGTATGCAAATGTTTCCATTCACATATTATGTATTTTACTGATGCTTTTATGAAATACACCATCTTTTTTGCTATTAGACTATCTGTCTTCTACCTTTGTAGTACCTTTAATTTACAACTTAAATTACAAGTAGCGCAACATGATTAGAATAGTTTTATTTTACATTTTAATATTAATTATTTAAACTTTGAATTTATCTTTAAAGATATCATATGAATCTGCTTATATATTAATTGTCGCGCGGACCTGTTAACGTATATAAAAATAAAAAAATGAATTATTGTTTTCAGTGACCAAATTTAATATTTACTTGTGTTAAATTTCTTTTAATTAAGATTTATAATAGGTTTTGAAATAATTAATTGAAAAGATACTACTAGTCCTATGACATCAATAAATTGGAAGTTGAGTTACAATTTTATTCCTCAAAAGTAATTAGTAATCAACAAATATCAATATAAATTATTTATTTAATTTATTTAGAAAAAATTTTCTGTAATCATCGTTTTTCCACCAATGTCATACATTTATTTATTATAGTGTTTTCATATAAATTAATCAGGATTTGACAGGCAAATTAAGCGCGCTGCGTTAAAATTAATGGTCGAAAAAATCATTTATAGAGAAATACAAATAATAAAATCTAAATCGTGCATTAATTTTATTTTAAACGTTTTTTTTTTTCAACTTAAAATCCATACAAATATTTTGCTGTTAAAAGGAGCAACTATTAATTTCATTTAATTTTTATCCATTGGGTTTTGTTCTTAAGGTACTAAAAAATGAGCAAAATCGGAGAAGTACGGTGGAACATTTCGGAAAATTTAAATAGTTCAGTCTGTAAAAAGCCTAAATAAAGTTTTAAAAAACAATATTGAAGTTACGTGAATAACGTTTCTTCGACGTTTCATTATGTTTTGGCTAATACAATGAAAGTACTAATTTCAGCAATTTACACCCAATCTGGAACATTCTTTAGTTTTCTTCCCTATTTTTACGAAAAAGCATACAAAATCACTTATATTGTACTCAAAGTAATATTTCACAGTATAGATTACTTTTTTGGCATAGAAACATTTCCACAAGGAAAACTTTTTATTAATAAATTATAGAATATTTGTATTTATGTACATTTAAATTTGTTTTCTGTTTTCATAGTCATCACGATGAAATTATTTTATTGCAAGATGATATAGTTAATCTCATCAAAAGTATCCATGTAGGTAAAGAAATACAACTTTCAATTCCCGTTGGCCAACTCAAAAATGACTCCAAAGGCCAAAGAGAACCACTTTCAATAATAATAATAGGTTCTTTGCGATACAGAAACAGAAAAATTGATGTGAAGATACCCTGTTTTAATTTAAAAACAAATTAAAAATTAAATACTTTTTTAATAAAATTGATGATGGTATACTTACATTTAATATTCGAATTCCATAAGTTAGTGACAATTGTAATTTCATTCTTGCACCAGCTCGAGCATTTACTAAAATGAAGATAAAATAAAATAAAACATTATAATTTGAATCTTTAACATTAAAATCTATGTTTAAGAAAATTATCTTTAATTATTCATATAATTATACTTTTTTCTTTTGTTTCATCCTGCAACTTATTATATTTTCTCTGGAGTCTTGCATATTTTGCAAATTCATCCATCATGGATATACTGTTCATTTCCATTTTAATTGCAAGTAGGTCTTTTCGTATTGCTTTATCTTCATTTGACTCCGAGAAAAACCACAACGATATCTATGGAAGTAAAAGTCATATCAAATACCAATAAAATATATATGTAAATTCATTAAAAACATGACTACTTACAAATTTAATTAAAAGTGAAGCAAATGTATCGACCAAACAACTCAAAGTCGCCACAACAAACAAGGAAACCATTTTTATTTAAATGCCACAATTTACAGTATAAAAATAAATCTTTTATTTTCTATCACAAACACTTATTTTGTAATAAAAACATAAACATCTTTCCCTCAACACCAGAGGTTATGACACGATTCTCAACATTCAACAAAACTTTTTCACTCTCAACAAATTCCCAATCTCTCATTAATCCAAACTCAATCCAAACACATCATTAACACTCCAAATACATTATCCCAGCAACAATCCCAATTTTCGGAGCAAAATTACACGCAGTCATCAGCTGCCGTATTTTATTTTCATCCACCTCTCCGCGGCAGTCGACGGCGGCGCTGTCGATACCGCAAAAGGAACGCGGTACACGTGCGCGCGTGCTGAGCACACGCGAATGCTGTCCTTCGTTCTTACATTAAAAATAATAAATATTTAAAGATGAGCGACTCGGATTTCGACTTTGAGAGCGATCAGGAGGTTTCGGAAAATCACTCGAAATTCATCGAGGCTGTGCGACAGTTAGACAAGGGTCAAAGGTGGGTTTTATAGTTTCGTAGGTTATGGTGCACGCTGATGTTTTTATAGTAAACATTATGTCTTGATATTTATTAATATTCTGTATTGAAGTTGTTTCGTAGTTTTGTGATGGGATTTTTAAATGTTGAGTTTTGTTTTTCTTGATTTGTTGTATAAAGGGTTAAGAAGCCTGAGAGGAGTGAACCAAGTTTAGAAGTTTCGGAGTTTCACTTGGTCAAAAGTGGTATCACAGATCAAGATGCAGTCGCTGTCGAAGACTTGGCTAAGACCCTGGGAAAGAAGGGAACTCATGCGGATATCAATAAAAAAATTACAGCTGCTAAGGCCAAAGCTAAAGTTTTGCCTAAACCTCTGGAAAAGCCAGCTGCTGAAAGGGTTTGTGCATGTTTTTATTTAATTGTTAAAGACTTGGGTGATTTTTTATTTATGTTAATAAATAATTTATCTTCAGATAAAACGGACTGTTGGATTTGAAAATACAAAAAAAGAACTTAGAAAATGGGCTGGGATAGTAGCAAATAATAGAACAGCAGCAAGTGTTAGTTTTCCATTGAGTCAAACTTCTATGAAACTAGTAGCTACTGATGAATATATCAAAAACTTTCGACTTCAATCAGATTTAGAAAAAAAACTTGCAGAGTTAGACCCACCAAAAGAGCCTGAAGAAGAAAAAGATCAGTTTCCATTGACATTGCAAGAGTTGGCAGAACGAAGAAAGGAAGCTGCAAAATTTAGAGCACAACAAGTAAATATTTTTAATAACATATGGTCTTATTTCTTAAATAATTATTATAAGAGTTTGTGATATGATTAATTGTTATTACAGAGTTATAAAGAAGCAAAAGCACATAGACAAAACAAAATCAAAAGTAAAAAGTATCATCGAATACAAAGAAAAGAAAGAATTAAGAAAGCATTGAAAGAGTTTGAAGAATTGCAGAAAACTGATCCTCAAGCTGCTTTGGAAAAATTAGAAGAATTGGATAAAACAAGAGCACAAGAACGTATGACATTAAGGCACAAGAGTACTGGACAGTGGGCAAAGAGTAAACAAGTTAGAGCTAAATATGATAAAGAGGTAAGAAAAATAAATTAATTTTAATCATTTACAGAAAATTTATTATTTTCAAATATCTAATTGTATTTTTTAATACATTTTTTATTAGAGCCGTCAAGTGTTAGCAGAACAATTATCAATCAGTAGAGAACTGACTCAGAAAGTTAAGAAGGACGATGATAGTGATGATGATGATGATGAATCAGAACAACCTGTACACTTACTTAGTACTGATAAAGAAAATCCTTGGATCAATGCAGCAAAAACTCAATCAGAAATTGATGATTTCATAAGTAATTATCGAAAATATTGGGATGAAAAAAATAAATCAAAAAATGAAAATAGTACAAATGCTGATAATTCTAAAGATGAAAACAGTAAGCAAGAAAGTAAAAAAGTATTTGAAGAGCCTAAAATTCAAAACTTTTCAAAAAGTCAAAATCCAGTTGAAGAAGTAATTGAAGAATACTTACCTGGGCAAAATGGTTTCAATGGATACAATGACTCGGTTACATCTGAAAGTGGTGTTGAAAGTGGAATTGAAAGTGATGATGTAAGTGATAAAAAGCAAAAGAAAAAATTACAAAAAAATTCAAAAAATAAACTTGGTATTAAATCACCTAAAAGTAAAGTTGTTAAAAAGGCAAAAGTAAAAGCTGGTACTTCAAGTTGGTCAATTTCACCGGTTGAGTCTACTGCAAATATAACTAACTCAAAATCAAAAAATTTTGATGTTGATGAATTGTTTGAAACTACAGAAGAAAAATTACAAGATAAAATCAATAAAAAACTTGCTCAAGTTAAACAAATGCTTAATCAAGAATCAAAAAGTCAAAAAAAGAGGAGGAAAAGAAAAAAGAAGAAAGACGACTCTGTAAATGATGTTGAAGAACTCGGATTAAAAGGCCAAAAGAATATGAAACCAATAATTGACAAGCCTATTGACGAGACTGCTTCATCTCGTCCGTCAAATGATACTCCACAGATTGAACAAATAACAAATATCACCGAATTTAATAAACAAGTAACATCTCAGTCAAAAACAACAGAAATTGACCCTAATAAGTTTATGAATATGAAGCCAAAGATTGTACATACTTTGTTGCCTGATGAAGCAGGTGGTGAGGAAAATGCTCTAGATGATAGTGAAGCAGAAGAAGATCAGCATCAAATAATAAGTGAAGCTTTTGCAGACGACGACGTGGTAGACGAGTTCCGAAAAGAAAAAGAAGAAGAGGTAACATACAAAAACATTTAATAATTTATGCAAATAATTAAAAAATCTACACAAAAAGATAAATACTAAAGATTTTTTAAATTAATAAATTTTTAATTTTTCATATAATCAAAACATTTGACTTAAATTTTTATAATTAATTTTTTTTATCAATATCATGCAACAACTCTTATTTCGAATTCTCTCCCTCAGATTAAAAAATCCCAACCAGAGGACGTGGACATGAGATTACCGGGCTGGGGCAGCTGGGGAGGCAAAAATATAAAAGAATCAACTCGTAAGAAGCGTCGCTTCATCATCAAATTCCCAAAGGAGGCACCGCGTCGTGACGAAAATAAGGGAGACGTTGTTATTATAGAGGAGAAGTGTCCGAAGATCAAGAAGCACCTCGTCAGCGAGTTGCCCTTCCCTTTCACCAGTGTGCAGGACTTTGAGGCGAGTATTCGGGCGCCGGTTGGCCGTGAATTTGTGCCCGAGAAGACCTTTAGCAAGCTCATAACACCGGCCGTTAAGACAAAGATGGGTAAAGTCATAGAGCCCATGAGCGAGGATGTGCTTGTAAGAACAGAGGGCTTGAACAAGAGGAAGAAGCCGGTGAAGGAGGTGGAGAAAACCAATAAACCGAAGAAGCGGAAAGGGAACGTTAAGGGTAAGAAAATGTCAAAGAAGGGACATAAAGGTACTCCGAACAGTGTGGACGTAGCAGTTAAGTGAAATGTATGAGTATTACATTGATTTAAGAAGGTGATGGACATGGTACAATAAATTGCTACATTTGTTGCCAGTTCATCGAACCTGTGCCCACTAGAATCAATTTAAAGTGGCTTTATATTGTGCTGTACAAGGCCTTATAAAGATTAGACTACTATCAAATGCATATTTTTTATGCAATGACGGCATGATCATCTTTGTTACTTTTCAAGATTATGTAATATCAAGAACGTATTTTATACATGTATAAAAAAATCGAAATTTCTCATTTTGTAATAATTAGAGTGTGTCGATTAGAATCTTGCTGAATGTGTGATGAGATGAACGAGGAAATGATTTCATTCATTAATTCGTTATACCATATATATAGTTGGATATTTTTTATGACAATTGTTGAAAAAAAAAATGTATATAAGTTAAGATAAACCTCACAAAATGTGTATCTTTATTTTATTTTTTTCCATTAACCTGAATTAGCAAAGTTCGCATTTCTCGTATAATCTCCGTCACATACGTGGCGAATTAAAAGCTGAAAATGCTGATAATTCTTAGAATCATTAATCAATTTGTTTCGCAATTTTGTACTTTGTTGCTGCGGAGTATACATTTTATTACGCTTTAATTTTACACGTGGCAAAAACGCGTAATAACCAGTTTCTAATAAAGCATTGATGCAATTTCTCAAACGGATTAGCTCTTTTTGAATTAAACGATTATACTATGGTTTTTTATTAACATTTTAGGTAATAATTGTAAGTTACACCCTTATAGGTCTTGCCTACTAAAGGAATGTTTTGTCTAGTCTGTAAATCTTAATCTTATCCAAAGAATATATATTTGTTAAATTATAGAAGGAAAAAGACTTGTTCACGTGAACAGTTATATCTTGTTACAAATAATATCATGTTGAAAAAAATTGATTAAAAATAGCAATATTTTTCTTTGATTAAAAGTATAAATTGCAACATCAAACTTTCCATTTGTTTTTAATTATAAATAACCGATAAGGTGTGTAAAATTGGAATCTCAAATTCAAATGAAGTTTTTTAAGTTATTACAATTGAAGAAAATAAAGTATAATCTTACTTAAGTAGTTGAAATAATTAAAAATTATAATTTTCCATGTAAATTTGCATACTGCAGCCAGAATACAGTGTTAGAACAAAAATCATAGACTGATATTTCCTAATAAAATACCGCAAGACAGAAACCGTAAAGACAGCACATTAATTACAACGTACAAGAAATTGGTTAAAACTAGTTTCAAACAGTTCGAAAAATACACTTATTAATATTGATCTGCAGGGTTTACAGATAATATCCCAGACTGACTAATCATCCCCGGCGAGTCGAGATACGCGAAAAATAAAAAGTACTCTATATCTAAAAATATCCGATTATCAGTTGGTCGAAGCATACTTTAAATTTTTTTGCGAACACGTCAAGCATCCCTTATCAAATTCTGGTGAACCATACTATGCGCATGCAATACAATCTTTTAAATGTGTTCTAGAATTTTCATCTTATTGAGAAAAAATTCTCGATTACGCAATCATCGACGTGGTCCGATAAAGAAACTACTTGATCGCTGATTAATTTTTTTTTATAATAACGAAAATGTTATCTCGTAATATTTGATTGATTCCGCGCTTACAATGGGGAGGTGTGCGATTCTAGGATTTAATCCACGTAATCATATCAATCGAGTTGCAATCAGTTTGAATAGGCCGGTAACCATTGTAACTGAAGCTTCGTTCTTTCGAAAGAAGACAATAGTTCATTGTACGGCGCGTCTCGTATCGCGTTCTCGAAAGCGAAAAAATTGTAATTGCAGCCAGGCTGAAAGGGAGTATTGCCCCAGAGCTTTTGGCTGTGACTTTTTACTAATTGGCTTGAGATTGATTTAGTTCAAATTGGATTTTCTTCTTTAATAAATCTTTTTTTTTTTTCTTAAGACTCATGATTTTTTGTAAATGTAAGCTTTATTAAACTTTGCAAATTTTATAATAAAAATATTCAGTAAACGAATTAATTGTAAAAGTAATTTTTCTTTTTGAATACATTTATATCGTAATTTCTTAAAATAAAATTAAATCATTTATAAGAATTCGTTGCTTAACATGTTTGTACGTTATTCGGATAACTAAAATGGTACAAAATAATATTTGTAATGTGAATTTTAAGAATTTAGAACACATTTTTACATATATCTATTTACAATTTTTTTAAATTAAATTTTAGAACACACGTGCCACATTGGAAGACAAAGGCATATTTTTTTAGTTCAGGGTTACAAAGGTATATTTATTATTTATTTATGGAAATGTACACCGAATGGTAACACCAAATTTTTAAATTTACTCTAGATTGTTTGAATAAGATGTAGTACAAGTTACATAGCCCCATGCTTACAAGCTTATCTTAAGAATAAACAGTACTGTATTTGAAAATAACCGTTTGATTTTTCGTTCCAACAGCCCGGTTATTTAAGCGTGATTAATAAGGGCCAGCTTAATCATGACTTATAAAAGTACTAACTACGCGCGTTGGAAAGTGAAATTATTTAAATAAAGACAGCATTCGCTGATATGAGTAGCAATCTGACACCTTCAATTTTGAATGTATACAGTCGATTTCGAACGACGAAGCCTACCGGCACGCGCTCCCGGATACACCAATAATCTCAACTTCTCAAATCTCAATCTGCGATTAAACCCATTCAGAATTCAAACGGACTTCCGCCACCAGCCAATACAACCCACCAAATCAATCCTCATCAAACATCACTAAAATTTCCCAACTTACTCCGATCTAAATCTCAGCACCGCCGCATATATCCGCGAAAACCGTAAAAACAATCCGCGCCGCGCGCTCACCTCTCATTGGCCAACCAGCAGCTAGCAGACGTTAAAGAAAGGGAAGAGCCGCGCGCATACACAGAAAGCAGCCGGCGCGCAGGTACCAATACACACAAACACAGATCTCACGCGCGGGAGAAGGAGAACGAGTGAGAGAGAGACAGAGAAAGCCTAGCTCTACACTGCACACAGAGAGACACAAGAGAGAATCCATCTCGCTCTAGATCCTTGGGGGGCGGCTCGCGCGCGCCTGGCGGCTTGTCTGCTATTATATGCGGTGTCGCGCTCTCAGTGAAATCGAAACCGCCGTGGAGGTTGTATCGCGCGGCGCGAAAAAAAGAGAGGGAGAAGACACGACGCACACGCGTACAAAGATCAATCCGTTCGTACACACGAGCGCGCTAGCCCGCTGAAGAATCAGTGTAAATACACAGAGGGCGATTATATCACGGCATCAAGTGCACGCATTGTCAAATACTTTTCTCTTCACCCCCCGCGCATATCACGGAGACAGCTCGCCGCTAGCAGACACACAGAGCCCGCCTAGACTCATACATATACAGATACAAGAGCGTTCGTTAATAAAACGAGTAGTGCAGAGCGAGTATAGCTCATTCGCGAGGTAGAGCTCGTGTATATAGGAGGGACGGAGACGGCCGCCGAGAGGGACTATATAGTCGGAGTGCGCGCCGAGTGGTATAGCTCTCGAGTGTCTCTCTCTCTCTGTGTCTGTGTGTGTGTGCGCGTGTGGCTGGCTCGCGCGTTATCGGCGCCCCTCGCTCTCTCGCGCGCGCACCAGCAGCAGCAGCAGCTCTCGGGCGCGCGGACACGCATATACGAGCCGCAGACCGCCTCGAGCGCGCATACAGTGTGCACGTGTGCTGCAGAGAGCGAGCCCTCTTATATATATATACGTATACGTAATCCGTTGGTGCGGTGACTACACAGAGACACACTTGCTTATATACACACAGATCGAGACTCAACCCCTTTTTTGTTGCCAAAGAAAGAGAGAGTAGAATAGAAGAGAGGAAAGAGAGAGAGAGAGAAGAGGGAGAGAGCAACCCTATAGATAGAAGAGTATAATCATACGATGGCGGATACGCTGGAGGAGCAGACGATGGCCAAGGAGACGATGGCGGCCGGCGGCGGCGGCGGCGGCAGCGACGAGGACAAGAGCGACGACGAGAGCGTCTCCTTCTTCGAGGGCGTCGAGAAGCTGCTGGAGATCTGGTTCACCAGCAACGACGGCAAGGACGCCCAGCGCGATCTCAGACAGATACCCCGGTGAGTCGCACGCGCATATATACCTATCTTTTATACCTTTCTTCTTGGAATCTCTCCGTGCGCGCTCGCTCGTTCGCTCGCGATCTCTGACCTTGCCGAGAGAGCTGTCTTTTTTGTTTCACTTTTTCGAGGGATTCTCGAGAGCGAGAGTATCGATTCGCGCGCGCTTTTTTGGGGTAGCTGGATTGCGCTTGATGCACGCGCTCTGCGGCTTTTGGAGTTTTTCGCTGCCGAGAGAGAGGGATATGTGTTGCGTCAAAGGTGAGAGAGAGGGTGGTGAGCGAGAGAGAGAGCGAAGGGGTTTGTTTGGGTGTGTCGACGGTCTCTTGCGTGCAGTTTTTTTTTTTCTATTCCGGAGCTTTCTTTTTCGGTCTGGGAAAATGCTTTGTCGAGCTTCGCCGGAGGGTGGTTGAAGGGTTGGAGAGGATTTTTCGGGTGGTTTAGGTTGCTGGAATTGGCGAGAAGTATTGGGAAACTGAGGGTAACGTTTGATTTTTTAGTTTGAAGTTTCTTACAAGTTTTGTCTGGTTTATTAAGAACTCCACCTTAAATTAAGTTTATTTTTTGAAGATTTGACTTGTAAATTTAACGATAAATTTCGATAGGCAAACGAGTAGCAAATTACTACTATTTCAATTTTCCAAAATACCAAACTCGTTCGCGTTTTCTGACGTTACCTCAAAACCAACCTGCATCATGAGAGCAAAAAAACAATCCTCGCTTCAAAAAACAAACTTCAATTTTGGTACACTCTTCAAAACTACACACGACCGCAGCTCCAACGGAAAATTCCTCTCTCCAGAAAACCACTTGCCAGAACCAGACCACAATCAACCCCAATAAGCATCAACCATCATAATCCAAACCCCATAAATCCCTCAGCTTCACACCTCTCTAAAAGTACGCTAAGCCGCATCCCACCCTCCCAGGCTGCAATTAATACTTAAACACCGCGCAGCCCGTCCCAGCCCTTCCCCCGGCGCCCTTCCAGCAGATCCCCATCTCCCTAAATATACCCCGCCACGACACACGAGGCTGTTGTTTTTATTTTCGGCGCCATATCCTCCGAAGGACGAAAGCATCATTAGAGCCCGAGGAGAGATAAAGTTTTGACCCGAGCGGGGGGGAGCTTTTTCCCTCCTCGGGCGCGTATGTGTATACGCAGCAGAGAGGAGGGGTGTATATACGTGCGCGATGTCAATTTTCCTGCCTGCGCCCTCCGCCTCCTCCTCCTCTCGTATAGCTGTGTGAGAGAGGAAACTGCGCATGAATCCTTTCGGAGGGTAGGTATACGGCCCGCCGACGTCGATTTCCATGGGAATTTTCCGCTCGGCACATGAGGGATCTGCCGCTCTGATTTGATATTGTGATGGTGGCTTTTGGAGAAGGTTTTTTTTTTATTCTTTAATTTGGATGGGTTTGTTTTGAGGGATGAGAATTTTGATGTTTTAATATTGCTATGGAGGATTGAATTTTTATACGGTTATCTGCGAATTTAGTCGGAAGAAATTATTTAGCGTTTGATGTTTTGTGCAGGATTATAATAGCTGTTTTTCTTTTATTAAGACTAATAAAACTGCTTGATGTTGTTGTTGAGTACTTGATTAGAAAAGCGATGCAAATGATTTCTAATTCTTAAACTGTAAAGCATTTTAACTACCATTCAGAATAACTAAGTCTGCTATTTATACCGCCAGCGCTTGTATATGTTTACAGCTAAAACAATTTTCTTTTTTTTAAGGACAACACTAATTTCTTTTTTATTTTTAAAACTTTGTTTTTGCTTGTGAAAATATATTATCTTTTTTCTTTTAATTTTTGAAGTTTGTAAATAAAAGAATTATTTTTAGAGATTTACTGTACAAATATTCTTGAATTCAAAATATGTGAATATTAATTTTCTGTCATATTCATCCACCCAAATCTATTGATACAAATATTAGCAATTCTTACAACAATACCATTTCACAATACAAAGAAATTTCTCAAAGCTCACAGATATTTGCACAAACCGCGTCATGAATTATTCCCAATCTACTCTACCCACACAACAGATAAAATTCCAATCAAACGGCAAAAGTCGAAAACAAATTTTTCACTTTCCACACACTCTCCCCCAATCTCCCTAACAAACCTCCACCCTCCCTCGTCCCTCACAATCACCTCAACCCCCAAACTCCCGCAAGCTCCAGCCGTGCTTGCAAGCACGTGCGCCAGAGAGAATCCCGTTTATTTCCAGTTTAGGCTTGTATTTCTCCGCGGCCGCGGCTAAGATCGATCCGGCCACCCTCTCTCCTGCGCACCCCATGCCCACACCATCCTCCCGTTCGTTTCCGCGTTTTCAAGGTTATCGCGCATCCATATGTGTGTGCGCGACTCTCGGCCACCCTAAGCTCGCGCGATGAAGCTTTTCTTTCCCTAAATATACGAGCCAATATTTACCTCCGCGCCGCACGCGCGAGCGACGCGTTTTACGTCATACGGGCTTTTCAGCGAGCTTTTTTTTTCACTCTCGCTCGATCTGTCTTTCTCTCTCGACGCGCTCTGTGCTTGCCCCAAATAGCGCGTGACGTAGGTCTTTTCGCGTTCGCTGACCAGGCGTAACGACATTGCGAGCGCGCGAGCAAGCTCTGGGTTAATTTCGTTTCGATCGGCGCTCAGCCGGAGAGGGAATATAGATTGCTTTGCTTTTGCGAGGGGCTGAGGCTGGCTGAGAGGGTTTTTTTTTTGTTGTTTTTCTTTTTGTTTACTGTGGGAAGGATGATTTATCGGAGTTGAGAAAATTTTGGTTGTTATATTGTTATTGGAGAATTTTGTTTTGACTTTGTTTTTGCTTTGGGATAGGTTCGTCGGATGCTGATTGAGAGTTTTTAATTTATTGTTAAAAGAATTGTACATAGATTCGAGTATTTGTGAAAGAAAAATACTTATTTGTCTGATTATTCGAGAATAACGTATGTTCTTTGGTGTACAAAGATTTTCATTTTTGTTATCTTTGAGCTGAAAAGTTAATTTTCTAAGAAAT
The DNA here is from genome assembly GCA_900480035.1 of Eupelmus urozonus. Classification (NCBI taxonomy): domain Eukaryota; kingdom Metazoa; phylum Arthropoda; class Insecta; order Hymenoptera; family Eupelmidae; genus Eupelmus; species Eupelmus urozonus. Next base: position 20,964 of record UELX01002717.1, read on the forward strand.
TCTTTTTATAATGTTAATTGTTTTTCACTTAATTATAAGAGAAAATAAATATTGCAAAATATTATAAATAAACTTTCCATATTTCATATTTTATTTAAAGCCGGAAGTACTTTTTCATGTGCTTAAGAGCTTTATGAGTTTAATGAGCATTCGTGGTAATGTCAATAATTGACCGTCATTTTATTACCCGTAACTAATGCGAAAATTGCAGCTTTCTTGCACATGAAAATCGCTTAGGCCGCACTTAATATACTAAAACTATATATCTTTCCCGCCCTAAAGTAAAGGTTCATTCGAGGGTATATTACACATCTATCTTTTATACACTAAGGTGCACATTGCTTCCACATATTGGTATCTAAAAATTCTATTGTACAGTAGAAATCTCGCAGTAATTTCAAAATGTTTGTTATGACCGTTTCTTATAAAAATTATCCTTAAAAATATTTTCATACATATTTAATATAATGGTGGTACTTTGAACGTTTTTCATTTGCATACAAAACAAAAAATCGATAATTCCTAGATAAATTCAAAAGTATACAAAAAAATGTAACTTATAACTAGAGCATATACGCATCTAAAAAAATATATGAAAAAACCAATGCAGCTGCACTTTACTAGTCTCTGCTAAAAGATAACAAATTACACTAAAGAAAATATACGGATATAACTTTTATTCTTTATTTAGCACCTCTCAAAATTACATTGCTGCCCAACGCTCTGCTGGCCTTGCAGATTGAAAAACTGAATTTCACTTTGCGGTATTTATAAGTAGAATAGCCTCTATTTAGAGTTTCATACTGTAACTCTGCGTCGCTTAATCCACTCTGCGTTTTCATCACTTACCCAATCAAGTTCAACCAGCCACTTGAAAATTTATTATCGTCCTTGCTAAGTGAAAAATTTTCTTTACAATGTGTCTAAGCTAGACAGCATCTGCGTTATTGCAACATCAAAAAGAGACATAAATAACATTTTTATCCGAAATTGTCTTGCCTAAACGTTCGTATGTTCTAAATTGAGTATTTCTTTCAAATAAGATAAAGAATTTAATAGTGTAATTTTAAGAGTTTCGAGGGTAAAGTTTCCAGTAAAGTCATATAAGAGTTTTGCAATTTATGCTTATTATATTGTGAAAGTGTACATGAAAATTGATTTGGCCTTTTCTTTTTTCGATACAGCTCTAGATTTAGTACACGCATATGATTATCGGGAAGTTCTAAGTATTGTAAAAATTTTCCGGGTCAACTAAGATAACGAATTTTTTGTAAAACATTGGTCACTTTTATTGAAAGAAAATCGTCTTAATTGATGCGTCATCTAAATAGAAACTCCCAATTAATTCAAGATAAAGCGTGGATTTAAAATCAAGTGTAAACGTAATTACTCACAATAATACTCGTAGCACGGGTATTTCCCTTTAAGCGTGCCCTTTTGACCACAATACACGTGTGCGTGTAAAAAAGAGGCATGCACGCGAATTTGACGCTAAATCAATAAGTAACAAAGAAAAAATAGAGCTTTATTAAGAACTGAATGTATACTTACATAATAATGCGTAACTATATAATTAATCTATTTAAACTATTTTTATAATAGTGATTTGTACAAAAATTATAAATAAAACATTTTTCTTTGTGACTCAGTTATTCTTTAAAGTATTGTTTCTATAGCTGTTAGATCATTCTATTATGTGTATGATTTTTAATTCCTTTATGAAAAGTCTCATAAAATCTCATTTAATAATACTATTACTGACAGTATATGACACGGTTTTCCGACTAGTTATTTATGGAATCCTTTCAATATAATTTAGCAATATCAGTTTTGAACCAAAAAAATCAATTTCAATTACCTATATTTGTTGAAAGCTTTCAAATTTCATTTTCGAAAATTTTTAATTAAAATATTTTACACGAATTATAATATATAACTCATAGAAAAATGATTAATTTTAGTAAATTTTTGTAGGTATATTTGAACTTTAAAATGACTTTGAATCGTACGAAATTCAATAATCACTGAAAAATTTAAACTGCAATTACTCATTAAACTAGCAGAGTAGTATCAAAGCTTTTTCCAATGAAAGTCTTTTTGCTAGCGCAATCAAGAACCGTCTACAGCCATTGACTTACTATCTAAGGAAAGTCATTGCTTTTTTATCCTTAATGAACTAATGTTAGCAACAATCTTTAAGGCATAAATAGCCAGTTGTATCTGGACGTTCTCACTTAGTCATGAGAAAAAGGAGTTCAAGCATCTCGCGGTTCGCGTGACTTTGCCGCGACATTCGATAAAACTCATAGAGAGAAAGAGAGAGCAATGACAGTCGGCGGGGTGACTTGTGTAGAAAAGAGACTAGAATTTATAATCAGTTTTAGAATGAAAGATCTACTGCTTTTGTTCGATAATGTAAAATATGGTTGTCTAAAAATATATAGATGTGCTTGCCTATATGAAACTTTTAAAATTTTTCAGAAAGTCCATGATTTAAAGTATTTGTAACTTTTTTTATTTTATTCTATGAATTTTAAAACTATATAATTTTTAATTGTATTTAGTTTAATTGTACATATAATAAAAATTAAAAATTTCAGTTTATTTATTGACACTTTGTTACAAAAACAGCACATTGTTGAATCATTTTGAAATACTCTTAAAAAAGTTAGTAATAATCAAATGAGAATAATATTAATATCCACAGTATTTTTTGTGGCCATAAAGTGATAAAAATTATAACTTAAAAAATTGTTTATCAGTGCACAAATAATGTGATCACTCCTAAAGTATTTCTATTTAAACAAACTGGCAACTATTTATCTGAAAATAGATTTCGTTTCTACTGGGGTAACTGCGTGTGAGTATAAAATCAATTTTCATTTAAAGTGGGTGCTTATGTTCTTGCTTCATTCGATACTTGATTAGCTCAACGCAGACGCCGACTAGTAACGAAATAGAAGCTTAACATTTACTGATGCAAATTAAAGACTTATTGAAATAATAATAAGTTTTAGAATAATCATCTAAACTATGTTACTAAAATAAATTTAATACAATCTTGAAACAGACTTGCATATTCTTCTTGTAACTGACTTTATCAAAACGCGAGTCTCTTATTCGCTGACCCACGCTGTGCAAATGAGAAGATTATCAGACATCCGGGATTCTTCTTGTACTCTCTGGTATTGTCCAGTAATTACATTTAGGACGTAAAATTCGATTCGATTAGAGTTGGATTAATTTATTATCGCTAATGACAGATCATTTTAACTTGAAGCTTATTTATAGAAAGAATTAATTACTGTATCAACTTACAAGATTAAGATTATGAATAAATGATTACAAAACCTGTAGATAATCTTTAATAATCAGATTGTTTAAGACAAAAAAATTCTAACTATCTGTAAGACTTTGTATTAAAGTGCAATGTTTCAATGATAAATTATATAAACCATTTGCAAATTTATAAAACGTTCATATTCTTTAGTTCTTACTATAATAAATTTTTATTATTAAATGAATTCTTTTACAGTTTCATAAATATAAGATGTATATACTCTTTTCAAAATTTTTGTTACTGTTTGTATGAACAAAATTAATAATACGACTTAATTTCTATCGCTGTTGAATTCACTAAATATTGGTATAATATGGACAGGCCAAAAATTTTAAATAGTACATCATCAAACTTTTATGGGTTGGAAATACGAAATTTGCCCTAGAAAAGTTAACAAAATAATTTTACAATATATTAAAACATTAATAAAAATAATATATTTTATTAGAAAATCTTTACCAAAAATTTGTTTTTTCCGTTTCAGACAAAAATGGGAATCACTACTCAAAATCGTTCGCTGTGAAATCATCAGTTTTTGCAGTAACGATATGGTCGACGCCTACGTTTTAAGGTAATGTAGCTTTTCAATTTCATCCTTAGTTTACAATTATTTCTAATAATGGCGCAAAATCATTTAAATTAAAAAAAAAAAAACTAATTAAAACAGAAAAAAGTGGGGATTCTCTAATTAATGTTGAAACACTATAACTAACCTAATATTGTGTTTTTTTTATAATGCGTGGACTTACTGAAAATGTATCACATCTGCATGCCACCCTTCGTTTTCAAAGCTTAAATTAATTTATGATCAGCTTCCTCTAACGCGCCAGCGAGACGTAAGTGTATAGATGCCGGTTTTCTACATATTTCGAAAGCATTCCGTTGTTAAGTTGACTAAAGATCGGTGCGCGGCGCGACGCTTTCGCCGATTCTATTATTAACAAATCTCACAAAGCCGTTGTGTATCGCAAAATGTTGTTATTCTCAATTGCAATCTCTACATTACAGCCCTTATAGCAATTGCCCGTTAATAATTTTAGGTGATTCAATAAATATCTATACAGTATTTATATATTTATAATGAAGTTGATCGATTTATTTTTGAAAAATTGCAATAGTTCACATGTTTTCTTCCACGATCTTATCTGCAGTTAAGCTCTTAAGAAATTTTTTAATAAAAACAATAACTTCCGTAAAAAAGTCGAATACAGATATAGAAAAAGAATACTTTTAACTATTTTTCAAATTGATTTTTTAAACAACATGTTGATTCAGTGTAGAATTTTGACTCAAGCTAGTCGCACGTGTCGAAAAGTGCCAAATGACACATAGCAGTATACGAAGCTTCTACACTCATACAATGACTATTCCGCAAGGTGAAACAATGCCAAGTTTCGTTCCACAATACAGTCCACTATCGTAAATTATCACTCTAGTAGAAGCTGTTTTATTGATAATTATAGTAAAATATGCGAGTATAGATATAGTAAAAATATTAATATTTGTCAAAAAAAAGTTGAATACATTTTCGCGACAAAACATCAATTTTATTTCTTTCTTTTCAATGACTATATTTGATTATTTCATAGATAAATATTCTTCGAAATCTGATAATAGTTATTAAATAGTGTAACACTAGAAATATATAATTATTATCATATATAGACACTTGGTGGATGATAAGGATCAAAGTATATTGTCGTCAAGCAAGAAATTCCTTTTAGCTTATATATGTATAGGAAATTGTTGTCTGAGGACCAATTTATTAAATCGTACTCTAGGATTACTTATTTTTTTATGAAATGACCACTTGTAAAGGATTCTCGCATAAGAAATTATGTTATTGATTCATGGTCAAAAAATATTACGCATGATATAATAGAAAACATCGAGTGTTGATAGGGTGCTCTACTTTAGTCGCTAAAGTTGATTAATCGAGGAGAAGATTATAGTTTCTTCAGATTGTTCGTATACAAGGAGGGTAACGCTATCAAAGATATAAGATTAATTTTCTTTATTACATAAAAGTTATTATTTCTTCATATTTTTTACAAAGAGATTATCTTCTTCCTTATAATCTAATATTTCTTATATCAATTTTAATGTCGACATAGAACACGTGCGAACGCAAACTGATGACGTACTAGTGAGCAGGTAAAAAAGCGCAGACTTCGGAAAGTGATAGTGTACGGAAAATTAGATTATTTTCTACAATACTCAATTTTTTATGATATAAATCATTAAATTTTACTGTTAATTTAATTTTTTCTATCTTTTAATTTTCTGTTCCTTGAACAGTATTTAAATAGTATTCAATTTATTTAAAATCGTTCAAACAGATTCCCATCTATAGAAAAATATTTAAACATTTTTAATATTTAAAAAAAAATCATTAAATGCAAACAAACTAAAAAGGGAATAGAAAAGTAGGAAACTTGGAAGTATATTATCGGACCCTAATAAAGCTAATTAATTTCTTCGCATAGAGTTAAAAAAAAGTATATACATTAAACTCTTTATTTTTTATAATTAGTGTCAAAGTCCAAATACGTCAATAAACTGATTAAATCGCCTGTACCAATGATTGATCGCAAGAGAAACTAAAAAAACAAATTCCTCATGTCTAAGTATCCCGATCGATTAAATCACTCGTCTTCGATCAGCTCAAAACCAATTAAACATCTCAATTTCAACTCGACCAACGCGTTCCCGCCTATCCGTCGCGAATCATCAGAAAATAAACCAACGCAAGCCGCCAACGAGCGCGAATCTTCTCACCTCCCAACTAACTCTCGCTTTCAATTAACCTGCCCTCTCTCGCGCCAGTGATGCAACACTCGCATAACTGCATTTGCATAATCTCACGGCAGACCGGCGCGGCCTCCGATCGGCTCTCGCTTTCTTTCCCAAGGATGTATACGCACAGCCAGGCGCACTTGAACTTGTCTCTCTGATGACGCTTAATTCAGCACGTGTTCGCAGCTGAACTCACACGCGGACGCTTATTGATTGGGCGCCGCGAGGAGATAGCGTTGGAGGGGACGATAAACCTGCAAGGGCGAAATCGCTAAGGCTGTGTCTAGATATCTTATTCCGTCGTATCCCGTCGTATTCCAAGCGCGCGTACTTCGTATGCTGGTAGACCGTAAGAGCAAGAAAGGGGGTAATCTAGTGGGTTTCGCCACTCAAAAATTGTGCCCATTGATCCCCATCTCATATGTTCAGTTCATAGGGGATGATTTTTTAATTGGCCAAACCCACTAGATTACCCCCTCTCTTGCTTTTTCGGTCTACGAGCATACGAAATACGCGCACTTGGAATACGAAAGAATACGGCGGAATAAGTTATCTATAGACACAGCTTAAGCTGACCACGTGCTCGCGATCGCCGGCTTGTGCAGTTGTGACTGCAGAGCGAGTCTGTGTGTATGAGCGTGTGGGTGAGAATTCCGTAATAAGATTACTGATGACGAGGCGGATGCTTCCGTTTTGTTTTGGTTTCGGCTTTTAGGTGCGATCGTTTGGAAAGTTTTGCTATCGGTGCTTTTATCTTTGGATTCGTAGAACGCGCTGTTTCACGCTAATTTTTTGCTGGGTTTTGTAATTTAGAAATTTTAACGATGTACTTGTAGATGTGAAAATTATATGAAAATAATATGTCAAATGGAAAATACGTGATGTTAATAAATCAATGAATTTTATAAATGTTACTTTTACAAAATAAATACTTATTTAGGCATTGTATATTTTCGGATATATTTACGGAATATAATCTCATTTTAATGTTTCACCACTTAATAATTTTCACTTGTTCCGACTTTATTTCAATCAGAAAACAAAGTTTATTAATCCATTAAAATCATATTATCTATTGATTGTACTTGATATTAATATAAGGAAAAAGTGGTTATTCGAATGTCATAAATCTTATATCGTGACATTCGTAGTATAAACATTTAAGATTTAATTAATTGCTTGAAAAACAAAATCTGTTATTTTTTCTTATTGGAATTTATGAATAATCTATTTTTTCATTTATATATAATCAGTACCATTCAGTTTTTATATGCGTATTACAATAAAACTAAAATAGTAACTGTCTTTGAATTTAAGGAGGCCTTTGGCGGTTTTTAATAAAACGATAAAAATCTCTGAAAATTTGAAAATAACACTAATAAACTTATCTAGATTCATTAGCAAAAATGAAATACGATGGTTGACGATATCATTTTTGAGAAAATCGCTATGAAAAATCATCAATTTAACACGTAGTCTTATGGA